>NQII01015850.1:0-11115 GCA_002778355.1 Clitarchus hookeri
TTTGAAATGTCTAGTGCTTTCCCGGTATAACACTTGTAGTCGGTCATGCTGGTTTTGAAACTCACTACCTCATAACTCTACGTTTATACATGTATGACATAATTAACTTAAAATGTAGCTAGTGTTATTTTTTTATCTTTATGAAATGTTTTCGATAAACAACTTCAAGTTGCTTTATGGCGTAGGCTTCTTTACTGGGTACGTATGTGTTGTTACAGCTATATATGTTGTCTTNACGTTTCGTTTTGTTCAGAGGTGGAGTGTCCACACCCTACTTACTTTCGGCATAGATGGACACAACCTGTTATAAAGTACATATGCTCGTACACATACGACTACATATAGGTATTTATATCAAGGACTGAGTTTCAAGAATCCTTATCCAGAAAATCAATGAAAGTGAAATAATAGTGTATTCTGACTTCGGTGGCATCCTTGTTCCAAGGGAGTATTAGAAGTTTTTGCAAAACCTCAATTACCGTTAAGAAAACTGAGTGTAAATGTACGGTTTTCTGAAAACGTTTCCTTGTCCAGAACGGTGTTCGCGGCATAATTTACGTTATCTTTCTGCTAATGTTTCAGGAAAACGAACCTGCTTACTAAACAGCCATGTCTGGGTTTTGCTTCTGTTCTTCATAACTTTCTTTCTTCACAACACAGCAGCGATTTGCTAGAATATACTGTTGGGAATTCTACAATAAAAGTATCTTATTCGCACACACTCATCTGCAAAACTTGCCGTATCCATCCATGGTTTGCACTGCGAGTGACATCCAAATATCTCATTTTTTTATTACATAATTTTACTTTATTTACATATAACTACTGTATGACTACGTTATATCAGAACAAAGTGTATCCATTAAATACTAATTTTACATGCATTTGAAATGTCTAGTGCTTTCCCGGTATAACACTTGTAGTCGGTCATGCTGGTTTTGAAACTCACTACCTCATAAGTCTACGTTTATACATGTATGACATAATTATCTTAAATTGTAGCTAGTGTTATTTTTTGATCTTTATGAAATGTTTTCGATAGACAACTTCAAGTTGCTTTATGGCGTAGGCTTCTTTACTGGGTACGTATGTGTTGTTACAGCTATATATGTTGTCTTCAATGTGACTATTTACTAATTAACGTACAATGCAATATATGTTAATGATTATGTTGCTCCTTTATTTATATTACATTATTGAAATTTGAAACTCCTGGGAAGAGATTGTTATTGTTTTAAGGCACTCAAGAAGCTACATTTGCCACAGTTAAGCCTACATGCTCTCCATATCAACAATGCATGTTTATTGTACACCCTAACCTTTTCTTGTTTTCAACACGATAAATAAAATAACTGATAAGCGTTTTTAATTTTAATAAGTGCACTACTATTCAATATTTCATCTTGTTATTATATCCCTAGTTGACTCCTCGGGATAAAAGCGGTGGCACGAAAAACCGTAAAATGAATAACTGCTATCAAATTAGAAAAAATTCTTTTAATTATGAGGAACTATAAAAATATCAGTGAGCCGAACTTTTAACTAAAATATATATTCTAATTACGATTTATCTAGAGTCGAATTCTATTTACCTTTACAACGCACAATATGCACAAGGAAGTTGTTCCGAAATCTCGCTACTAGCGCACCAATGTATCGGCAAAGTCATTCTTCTCCAAGCCATTCTCGCGCATCAACTGCACGTTGTGTGAAGCACAATTTCTTCGTGCGCTGAGGTTTAATTGGTGCGAATTGATGGCAGGAACGTACTGCAAGTAAGGTTAGAAAGTTTGAAGGCCATAAATAATTTCCTAAGCTAGTGTGGCCGTGTATGTATCTAGAAGATGTGCGTATTTGAGTAGTTTGCAAGTATGATTAAACTACATACATTACGTAAAATAGCTTTTACTCACTCAACGTAAGGTTTACGTGTGCAGATTCTGTTTACGTGCTGTGCATTCTCCAGCTTTATTTCAAACTAACACTGTGAATTACGCGCGTAAGTAGTTGTTTCGTTTCCTTATGCAGTCAATTATGTATTTCGCAACGGAACAAGAGCGCAAAAGTTTTTTAGCAGCTACATTAATACAGGAAACGGAACACGTCCTAGATTTTCTACTGAGGAAATCGGTGTAGTGACTCGACGCAAGCGGTTATGGGTTCGTGTCCCGTATAAGTCACGGGTGTACATTTCGCGTGAGTCACCACGCACTAAAAACAATATTTTGTAGCAGTGACAAAATGTTTCGTTCGTACTTATATTAAAAAATTGTTTGCATTCAAAACAAAATTGTTTAGTCGCCACGAGTTAACGTTTGTGACCAAAAAAATGTATTCTATTGTAACCAAAGCATTTGCCAGAGTGACTTTCATACAAAAAATAGATTTGTGTACGTGGGAAATAGTTATCGTAATCTGAAAGAGTTGCGTCCTGTTTAAAAAAAAGTGTTAAGACTCTGGACTAGCATTTCGGGGTACACGGGTTTCATTTTGGGTACGACCATCCAGATTTCGGTTTTCCATGGATTTTCCCAAAACACCCCAGGAGAATGTCCTAGTGGTTTCGTTTCTTTTTTTTTACACCGGATCATGGTTGCCTTGTTCCGTTAAATTGTACGATAACTGATTCCGGTTTTCTAAACCTCTGTCACACTTTCAAAATTTTCTGTCAAACTTATTTAAACGAAACATGATCAAAGAAATATTGAAGGCACTGAAACGTCACTAACGGCACCATATTCGTCTGGAAATGTTGATGGATCCAGTTTATATCAAGCACTTTGTATAATGCACCAGTTATAAATATCTTCGACGTTTGGCGAGTTCAGGCAAGCAGAATCTCGCACATTAAAAACGGTCATTTCCGTTCCACAAAAAACCTTAAAATTGCGACAAATAAGGTTGTGGGTAGTTTTAATTTATATAATATCGGCGATGACATGAATGCTGTTAGAATCACAGAAAAACTCTAGTAAAAAATTCCAAGGCAATAAACTTTATTGCGCAATAAATATATATTATAAAAGCAATTAAATTTGGTTTACAAATGAAAAGAAAAATTTAATTCTTAGTGTTAGTTCTTTTAATGGGTGGCATATTAACACAAAAACAGTATCCCGCTTTGAAAATTAGGTTTTAACTATAATCAATTAGCTTATTCTATCAAAATTTTACAGCGTGGCAGGTCTTACAGACATATTATAGATTATTTGACCAACTTTACTTGCTAGCAAAATTTGGTATCAATATTCGGCCTTCCGATTGCATTGCCAAAAAATCTGTTCCAGACAAAGGCTTTGTAAATTCACTATAGACGAGGCATCAGACCATTAATAAAAAGTGAAGGATGGTTTTTTAGAGGATGGTGGCGTGAACTGTCACACTTAAGATAAGTTTTACCGGAATGTATTTATAGTATACGAGGGTCGGAAAGGCATTTGTGGAATCCTGCCAACGAGCTATTGTTTATAGTCTGATGAACAAATTTCGCTCAGAGTTCGTCCAATCATTATAGCCGTTATTATTAAAACGAAGGATATTATATTTTATCTGCAATAACTCTTAAACTACGTAAAATAATATGTATATGTATTTACTTTTTTCACCAGCCCTCACATTTAAAAGTGTTATTTCTCCAGTATTTTGTTTATACGTCGAAACGGAGCAGAAAATAAGACAGCAGGGGTGACTGATAGCAACTCAAGGAATGCCGATTTATGTGTCATGGACTAAAGCGTAGAGAATTTAGTATGATCGCTTGGTAATTGCGATTGTGAAATACGGTCAGATTCCTTAATTTGAGTACTGGAGCTCTTCGTTGTGATTACTAAGCAGTGAAAGGTGCTTTGCTCACCCTTCAGGTTTTTTAAGGTAGTATTCCCGTTTAACCTAATGCAATATTCATGAAATTTTTCTTGCAGGGTTAGGTTTGGCAGTTTTATTAACGTGACTCGGAATATGGGAAAGCTGATCCGAATGGTTCGAAACCCAACATAGTTAGTGTGGTCAATTTAACATGTCATCTTTATACATAATACGTTTCCATAAACGTAATTGAAACACCCCCTCCAAATGCACAAAGCGACTTTTCTGAAATAATTTAAAACCCTACGACAAATATTTATAGCGGCGCACTATAAATATAAATTGCCCCTTATTGATACTGAAATAAATTTAATGAAACAAGTACCTAGTTTATTCAAACATAAAATTTCCAAAATCTATATTTTTCAGCTTACTTATTTATATATGTAGTTACTTATATATGGTAGGGTTTTTATATTGGTAAAAATGTCTTTACTGCAAATTTGCTGCAAACATAACAAGCTGCCAGCGATCCACGCATCTGTTTAAGTTTGTAAAGTTACAGGTTATAGCAATTCGTTCCAAACTGTAGGACAAAAGGAAAACATGTTCATGATCTTGAACAATATCATGTACAGAAAGCAAGAAAGCGATGAAGTTGAAGAAACGTGAAGCGAAATTAAGATGACTTAATGCACGAATAAAGACGCTGTGACTTTCAGCCATCAAAATTTCACTATTTTCTCTCAGCCTTGCTATAAAAATAAAGAGAATTGCTTCATAGCGAACAGTTTGCCTTTTGAAAACAACGAACTAAGTAGTATTAATAAAATGTATTCTGCACAACACAAGGTGCAAAATCAGCCATTAACACAAATACCCCCCCCCCCTCCAAATGCACTTCATAGTGTTTCCAGCGCAGAAACGTGTTAGATGTTTGTTTAAGGCCAACTGCCATATTGTCGAAAAGTAACTCATAGAGAAATATATTTCTTAAATAATAATGGACACATAACGTAAAGAATTTACAATTATAAACGTTACACTAATTTTATAAACTGAAACCGTAACACGTATTTGTTGTTATCAACATAAGTCACCGAACTAGTAAGAGTGTTCTAGGTATTACAGTTCACTAACTAGAGTCTGAAATTCAGAGAACGTAATCCATTCAGCCTGAGTCAAAATAGAATTTTCNGTCTGAAATTCAGAGAACGTAATCCATTCAGCCTGAGTCAAAATATAATTTTCGCTTTTGTCGTAAGTTTTAAGTAACCGTTAGCGCAAATGTAATTTCCAGTGATCCTTTCATGAGCAGATGATATGAGTGGACTTCTGACCTGCTGTTAGCCTTTTATCATTTACTTAATCACTATAAAAAATTACAAAGCTTGTGAATTTGCAAATATGTATTTTATCACAATAATTTGTTTTTATTTACAGTTTTTTGAAGTTATACTGCTTTTGGCGCGTTGAGGGTAAAAGTTGAGTGTGCAACGGAAGTTGCGCGCGCACAGTGTAACGAAATTCTACAGTGAACGTGGTAGGGGAATGACCCAACGCTAAAGCGCGTATAGTTGCGCGCGCACGACAATGAACGTAGTAGGGGTATGACGCAACGCGCAAGCGCGTATTGTATAGCTATATACAAACGCAAGGTACACAACATAGCAAGTGGTTATATTTAAAACCGATAGGTAATCAGTTCATGTTATAAGCAAATTTTAAAAAAACATTTCATTAATATATGTAATTCATTGTGAATATATATATCCTGTTAATTCATTTTACGTACATTGTGCCGTGAAAAATTTGTTACTGACAAAAATTGTATAATAACAATTAAAATAAAATTAACCTGAAATACGCAAGGTACACAACATAGCATGTGGTTGTATTTAAAACCGACAGAAAATAAGTTCATGAGATAAGCAAATTTAAAAAACATTTCATTTATATAGTTTGAATTCAATTATGATAATGGACAAGATCTGAATGATTATAAGGGTGAAGTGGTAACATAAGTAATAAAATTGATTTTAGTCACACCAAAGAAGTATAACTTCTAACGCGCGTACGTAAGCACTCGCACCCAATGTTTTTTTTATTTGGTGTGCCTGTAGCGACTGAAGGTTGGAAGAGGTCTCCCTGTAGGACAAAACAAAGAGACGAGACACGAAGAGTGAGTCTTCGCAGGAGATCGCTTTGCTTCTTCGTCGCATGTTCCTCTCGCTGGAAGCCCTCAGGCACCATGGCGCTGGAGTCATTTACGGCGCGCGTCGATGGCTTCCTCTTTGAACTTTATTGCGTGTCTCCACCCTCCTCCCCCTCGCCAACGCACTCATACTTTCCGAACGCAAACAACAAGTTTCGGATAGGCCCCGAGCCCTCTTTGCAGCGTCCTGTCGCCGGCAGGCATACGATGCGACTTGCTTTCTCGTGTACGCTCCAAACCCTGACTTACTCCATCCACATGAGATAGTAGGTTCCGCTGTGCAAATACATCTCCCTCGACCAAACATCGTAAGTTACTCTACCTTCATTTGATTTACTTTCAACGCAACGCTAACCTAGTAATATGAACTGACAAAGCCGCACTTTTTTGTAAAAACCAAATCAGTTTTTAGAAGACCAAAACTGTGCACAACCAAAAATATGTAAAGTACACACAAAACAAACAATGCAAGTGTTATGTTAGTTTCCTAAATCATGTAATATTGGGTTCTATTTCGTACAATGTTTTTGTTAACTCCAAAACGGTGGAATGCTGTTATCAATCTCGAATATAAAGAACTCCAGATAAAAATCTGAATTCCTATATTTCTTCGATACAATACCCATTAAAATTTAAAATGCAGCAAAAAGTTTAACATATTTTAAAATATTTTTTCATGCCTCAAAAATAAAAGTTTGTCTTTGAATTTTGGGAATTAGTTAACATTATGTTATACTGACGGGCAATGTCACAATTTTATACTTTAATACGAAAGCGTACGTTCTACATTTTATTTTGTTTAACTTGTAATTTTTTTAATTACCGATAATATTGATTTTGTGTGTGTATGTTTGTAGGAATATGTATGTACACTATGTGCACATTATGTGTAATGAGTTTTCATATCACAGTATCTTATATTCTTCCTTGTCTTTAATCGCCTTGAACACTCCATAAAGCAATTTCCAATTAGTGTCTGCTTAAGTATTTNCTGGCCTAAATGGTTACACGTGCCGACTCGTGGGCGCCTGCAGCGCGTGATAGGCGGGGTAGTGGTGAGGGGGTGGAGGAGATGAGCTAAAGGCGTTCTAATCCTCAAACCGACACGCGACAAAGTGTTATTTGATTAGATAACTGACACTATTCATTACGTCCACGGAAACACTCGGTTTTGCGTAAGGTGGAACTATAAATACGTAGAGAAATAAAAACGAGAGCAGAGTTTTCTAAATGTTGTCTAAATCGAGATACAAAAGTTTAGTTTACTCTTATACGCTCCCCACTCGCAAAAATATATGAATTGTCCGTACGGACAAAGCACACGGCAAACCAATGCATACAAAGAGAAAACTATAAAATTCGCCAAATTTGCAGTTACATTAATTTTATTGGGAAAGGGGTAAAGACAATGAAGTAGTCAGTTAGAGAATATCTCAAATTATTTCAGAGTTCAGTGCGTGCTGTTGGTGTTGTAATTAAAACTCTCGTAAGGTTGAGCGACTTATGACGTTGAATATAAATAATGACCATCTGTACAACTGTTAACAGCTGTTATGAATAAATTGTTTCTTTTCTCCATTCCCTCTCCTTCTGGTAAACTATCTCTGTTATCTAAGTCGTGCATGAATCTTTTGTTTAGTTAATACGGAAAGCACAAAAGATAATCCCTGATATTTAAAAACATTTCATATTTATAAAATTGTTGCTCTTCGCTGTCTTAAATAATAATTTATATTCAAATTTTCTAAATGTTAAACCTTAAATTTTATTCTTTATTATCACAGGTTTCTGATGGCAACCGCCATCCGCTTTTCATGGGATATCTATCGCAAATAAATAATATAAATTATTTTTCTCTTATAAAAACTCAGTTGTTTTCATATAAAAGTAAAAAAAACAGTATTTATATTTAGATAGAAATAATTTGAGATTATCAGAACCAGTTTAACAAAAACTCAATATAAAAACGAAAGGAAATTTTTGTTTATGTAGAGGCATGCGCAGCAGGTATGTGATTTCTGTAATGTTGGCAGCAGGTTCTATCAATAGTGCGTGCACACTGTTAGAAATGTCTGTAGATTTACGGAAACTTTTACGGAGATGTAGAGTTAACTTACGAGAAGGCACTTCATAATGACAAATAATTGAAATGAGCTCCGTAAATATAAAATATGGAAGCTCCTCGTATTCTTATGGCTTCGATTTTGAGACACGAACAATGCAGATGATACCTGAAGCGTATAAAATGCCATCTTCACAATACTACTTCCTGTAAATTGTAGTAGGTGAGTGCGAGCCACTCATGGAGTGCCAATTCGTCGAGTGTTGTTAAAAGTCCGCTACAGGACAAATCCTTCTGTATAAACAGTGAAACACGCATATAACGAAAATGAAATCATTTTATCGTATCCTCGTTCTATAAACCATAAATAAAACAACCGCTCTAACACGACTTGAATCAAAGACAGGCGCGTTCGTCACTTTCATGTAAAACCCATATTTACGAAATACTTCGTATAAAGGCGTGGTAGGTGAGTAGTTCGAGTTATTGATCGTTAACTTTTTGATTCGAGTTCTTATTCCACTACAATACAAAACATTTAAATTATTTTAATTTATCTGTTATGCACAGTGAAATGCATTATTAAAATAAGTTTTTTTTCCATACCCATGTTTGTAAACCTGGAATAAAAAAAATCGCAAACACACAAACATGACTAGAAACAAAGATAGTACATGAATTATTCTTCATAGATCCCATATTTAAAACATTAGCATTTCTGAAAACGTGGTAGATGAGTAGATACGTAGAAGAATGACGTATGGACTCTTAGTAAAATTATTTCGAGTTCAAACCCCGCCACCGGACAAAACCATTATTATTTTTTATAGTCATGTTAATACACACCGAATCACCCACATAACGGAAGTAAAACGTTTTTATGGTTAACCCTTTTTTTAAAGAGAAGACTAAAAAAAACCTGCAGGTTTGTGGTCACGTTCCGTGAATTCGCGGATATTGGTGTGAAATTTACGGAGAGGGCGTTATTGAACCGGTATTTTCCGTAATTGTACGGACATTTTTTCTAACAGTGTACACTTGTTGCCTTGTAATCGGCGGTTGGTCAGTGGGTTTGAAAGTGACCGTGAATCGTGAGTGTATATCAGTGACGCAGGGAGGCAATGGGTAACAACATAAACTGCGCGGTGATTCCAACTGTTCCGCCTCGCCAAGGGGGAATTAAACTAATTAAATCTCGTCAGTTGGTTAAGGAGCTGCACGGGATGGGAATTCATAATGACGACGGCGCTCTAAGGTATCTAAACTAACCTAATTTGTATGCTCTATTAATCCCAGGGCTCGATATTCATGGTGAGATGATCATTCATTTTATGGTTCATGTACGATTTATCTCCGTGAGCTTGAGGAGGTGTAATACATGCAGATGTTGGCATAATTATTCTCTCATTCGGTATTATTACCGAGAGTTGAATTTTCCAAATAAAAACTACATGTTTTTCTTGCGTTGTAAATAAATTATGATATTTAATTTAGTTATTTTATTTATGCATCTATTCCTGGATACGCCGTAGGCAATGTTAAACAGTACATTTATATTGTTGGCGTTGCTATTGGTTTTCCTTTGTTATTTTATGTTAATGTAAGAAATACATAATTTAACTTGCAAAATGACGCTGTAAATATTATATTGCGTACGAACACACACTAACTTTACATTAAGTATAACACGCTAAGTTTACTTAAGCGTTCATTGCGCANCACACTAACTTTACATTAAGTATAACACGCTAAGTTTACTTAAGCGTTCATTGCGCATAGCTGCGACGTCACAACTAACGTGAAAACTTTTCTAGCATGCAAATTATTTCTTATCTGTATCTATATAAGATAAAAAGGATATAAATTAAATAATTTCATCACCCATAAATTAAAAAAAAAACACTTGCTAACACATTAATAAATGGAAATACTTTTTTATAACATTGCGTACTTAGTGGGACCATGCCACTGAATGTTTACTTTATAACACACAAACTTAGCGCGGAGATGTGTTCAAGATGTACTTACCTTAGTCTGAAGTGCTGTGTTAACTAC
Organism: Clitarchus hookeri; assembly: GCA_002778355.1. Taxonomy (NCBI): domain Eukaryota; kingdom Metazoa; phylum Arthropoda; class Insecta; order Phasmatodea; family Phasmatidae; genus Clitarchus; species Clitarchus hookeri. The sequence goes on from NQII01015850.1 coordinate 10,137, forward strand.
GATGTATGTGTAATTTTCCATTGCTATGATTTAAATGTTATATGTTTTAACTCTAGCGAATATTCGTAGAACTCTTTAAACGATATCATATACACTGCTTAATTTTATTATCAGTTTTGTGCAATGATCTGCAATGAATGATTTTTTTTCTTTATTTGATGGAGCGGAACTCTAAAGTGGTGGATTAATTAACATTCGAAAATTCTGTCCTGTGAATACTTATTTGGCAGGAATTTTATTTTAACCATGGCAGTTGTTATATCATTATATGTCTCGTATCCAGGTTGTTCCGTATTTATAACAAACTGATGAAATTTTATCTCGTTTGGTTAAATTCATCAAAGTATGTAGTCACGTGTGCTTAATTTGTATTTTCGTAGACCCATGTTGCACTGCAATAATTGCTTATATAACTGTTTCCAGTTTATTAACGTAAGTTTTTATACATCCCCTTAGTGGTGAGAATGATAATTAAGGAATCGGTTTCTCTTGGTGATTATTTCTTTGATTTGCACCGACAGTACTAGGTGTCCATATAAATTTTTTTTAATGCTGTCAATAATTATTAATTTTTATGAATAATAAATATTTCGACAAAAAGCATCTTTTAAAGAAGATTCTTTTTTAATTTTCATAATTATAGACTGGTTTTTTCTGAAACAATGAAACCTGCATTCAGCTGAATTATTTGTTTCAAATTATTCATTTGTGTTTTTGACAGTGTATAAAAACAGAGTCAAATTAACTCTGAAAAAGTGTCGAGCACTTTTCAAAGACGCTTCTCAAGGTTAGCTCGTATATTCCCACACTTAAATGCGCTTTGTGTACGGAAATGTCAACAACAACATTACACTTGCTACAGATTTCACAGAGACGCCTATAGACTTGAACTGTTATTCCAGACCATAGGCGTCTGGACTAAGAGGCTAGCTACAACTAACTCAAGAACTGGTTGTATTTTACAGCTTTGTTATAAAAA
>NQII01015851.1:0-15337 GCA_002778355.1 Clitarchus hookeri
AGTCACCTCCCATAGAGCTTTTAAAGTGATCACCTACCTCAACGATATAAAACATTATTTTTTATTATAAACATTATGGAGAAATTCTTGCTTCCAACTTTTCACCTTGAAAATACTCCCCACTATTAGTTTATCCTTATTGCCAGTCATATGTTTTCCTGAATATTTTAAACATTAATAAAAACGGAAGCTAAAAGCCAATATTCTCGGAATATGCAGGGCAATTACATCTGTGTTCACAAAGTTTTTTTTTACACCTGTGTATTTCGTTTGACTGTCCGTGAAAAGAGATCTGTTTTGCAAGATATGTTAGTGGGCATCCGCACGTGTTTTTATTTCTATATACGTCAATAAGTAAATACGTATCCGTTTCCCACCAGTAATTTTAATTAATCTTAAAGTATAAATTCAGCTCAGATAATCATAATCTCGGAAAGCTAAATTATTTTTTTTTTTTTTAATGCGTTAGTTGTGCAATTCTGAGTTCCAGGCTCTTCGTATTTCAAATGATTTCCCATCATTTACTGCGAACCGCTCAATGAATTATTACAAAAAGTTAAATAAACCAAAATAAATAAGTGTTTTTTCCAAACCAATTCTGGGAATAGAATATTTACAGGTAAACTGATTTATTACATGCTTTTCAATTCTGATAAATTAATCTATTAAATTGAACTCTTCTATAGAAATAGGTGCGTGTCTTTCTTTCATTTTCGCCCTTTATTTTGTGATATCCATACAATTTTTTATTTATTTCGGTTTACATATACATATACTATGATAATTTGAGGTATTGGTCTAATTTTCCTTTGCTGAGACTATTAAATAAAGAGAATTATTTGCCGGTGGGCACATATTTAACACTCTCATTACTTCTTACGAAAAAAAAATTACCTTTTCTATGTTTATCAATATGATCTACGCCATCTAAGTATAATTTAACACTATAGCAAAAAGAAAGCACTGCTAATTAATCATGATAGTTGCAAAATATGTATACTTATTTTGTTGCTCGTAATGTTTCTTAAGACCTGCATCTGCAGCACTTACTTTATTGCTTAGCTAACGAGTAATTAAATCACACTCAGTTTAATTCACGCGCTGTTTTATTTTACGTATAGGTATTTAATTCTTCTACTTCACTATACATTATCGAAACAATAATATTTTTAATTGTAAATTATTTAGGAAAGTGTTTTTTGACTAGTCTGAGAATTCCATTCCGATGTTTCCATTTCATCCTGGCAGCTAAAATATAGTTGTATCTCACTGCATAAACAACCGTATGCGAAATGAGTTTCCACCCTCTGCTATAATACTGCATTTAATTAAGCTTCGTGGCTGCACATCAGAAGAGAGTCATCACTAGTTTTCACCGAGTTCGCGAAGTGGAATTGCAAAGTGCCTGGCGTCATCTGTGAGGGGAATGGTTATATTTTCCATTTATTTAGCTCACAATACAATCAAGTGCCATTAAATCAGATCACGGAACAAGCAAATTTGAACTACTTATAAAATATCCAACCAGTAAAAGTCTTTACTAAACACATTATGGTGATAGCAGTATTATTTGTATAGCAGTGAATGTAGAATTTATCTAATTGATTACAAGTTATGTGTCTAGTACAGTAATTTGGTGGCCGAAAAGAAAGCTTTTAAAGGATTTCAAAANATCTAATTGATTACAAGTTATGTGTCTAGTACAGTAATTTGGTGGCCGAAAAGAAAGCTTTTAAAGGATTTCAAAATATTTGGCTGTCATTGTAAAAGATATAGCGAAAGCTGAGCCAAAACAAGTTGGCGTATTATTTCAAAACTTGAGNAATATTTGGCTGTCATTGTAAAAGATATAGCGAAAGCTGAGCCAAAACAAGTTGGCGTATTATTTCAAAACTTGAGGGACATTTTTTATGCTTCAGTTAAAGTTTTCCAAACCCTAAGAAAATTTTTTATCATAGCATTACTTAAATGCTTAGAGTTTGGGATATTTAAAAAAATTAAAATATTAAGTTAAGTTAGAAGNTTTTTATCATAGCATTACTTAAATGCTTAGAGTTTGGGATATTTAAAAAAATTAAAATATTAAGTTAAGTTAGAAGTCTGGCACAGTAGCATTCACAGCCTCTTTAGTGAACATGCTCATCTTTTAAACCACTGTTGCGAGATTCAGGTATGTGTAGTAAAATCCTGTTAGTACTTATACATTTTTTTGCAGGAAGACATTCTTTCCTTGCACTCNAGATTCAGGTATGTGTAGTAAAATCCTGTTAGTACTTATACATTTTTTTGCAGGAAGACATTCTTTCCTTGCACTATGTGGCCATTGTCGTTCGTTCCAAAGGCGCCAGCCGTGTAACATTAAACCACACTTATCTGTTATTAGAGCATTAACAATTTATTATGGGGTCTCTTAAGTTCTGGTACACAGCTAAGGGGATAGATCTAAATATTCCTATAGCAAAATGCAAATAGCCCACTCATGGTTGCATCCAACTCTTCTAAGTCCGGCATGATATCTACTTTCATCCTCGTGTAAACAAAGCTTAACTAAGTGTAGAAAATTGCACAAAAGGGACAACGCGCCGCATTCGTGCGCTCAGTTTAATAATATTTTGTGTGACAACTATTTGTTACTTGGTATTACCAACACGCCTGTTTTCTCTATGTTTTCATTTATATCAATAATAAATGAAATAATGTAATTTGTTGTGAAAATAATAGTAAAGTTCAATTTAACCTAAAATTTTTACGTGAACAGAAAATGCAAAACATTTTTAGGAAACAACCTACTACGTCATTCACGGGGTGCTTTTTTCAAAGGTTCGATTTTTAAAAATGTGAATATACTGCTAAAAGATTATAGTTGTCGTTTATGTTTTGGTCGAGTGGATATGATACGCAAGCAACTCTCCAGTTCATCCGAAAATGTTTTAGTAGGCTCAAGTTGAGGCTTTGAGCTGCCATACATGACTGTCTTCGAACATCAACGCAATTGACCTGGCTTTACAGATCGGAGAATAATTTTACCGATAGAGATAAGTGCCTATTCCAAATTTGAAAAGTTTGGGAAGTGCGTAATTGTCAAAAATGTCTCGATACATGCTAATTTCGTCGTCCAATTCACGAAAACTAATGTCTTAAGCGTTCTTACGGTCCACTTGCGTTCATCCAAGATCCAGATAGTTTAAATCACATCATAATACCATCTACTCCAACATAGTCTATGACTATTTTTTTTTTGCACCATTCCCAATGACGTTGCTGATTGGTTTGTATAAGTGGCTGCTTGGCAGTTGCGTGGGTATGAAGGAAATAATCTATCATATGCCGGTTAAAGTACGTAATTCCTATGACACTTACTTGATTTTTAATTCTGTGATTTTTTTATGTGTAAATACTAACGTTGCTCTGTGACATAAATAATAAAAGTGTCCAATAAAAATAAATGATGATTTAATATTTATTTGTATATAAATATATGTAATTAATCTGACACCACAGTCATATCTGTTTTAACGGAATACACGCCATTGTTTGCCGATTTTTTATATGATATTATAAAACTGTGTAATTTTTGTTTAACAGAGTGAAGTCTATTGTCATTGTGTAAATGCCGCTTTTATTATGGTGTTCTTGAATAAAATATAAGGAAATATATTATTTCTTGGAATATCTTTAAAATAATTAAACGTATGCATCCATACCTAATGTCTGGTATACCGTTTTCATAACTCTATACTAAGTCAAGTTTTCAGACTACGAAAGGATTTTAATTGCGTGATTCTGTGGTGAAACTACGATCATGAGTGCGAACAATCAATATTTACCTAAAATATTTTGGGTTAAAATGAGGAAAATATGTGTATCATATTTTTTATGTTACAAGGTCATCAATTTAAGTCAAATTTTGTATTTTATTTCTATTTTTATGTAATTTCAAGACGTAATTTTAATTTCATATTTGTAACAGCAGTAGTTGTAGATACCCAAGTGCACTACGAATTGTCACGTGGGCCACAGAAGTGTTGTGCAAATAACGGAATTAACGATTGTCTTGTCACAGATGGCTTCTACCTAACCACAGTTCAGCATCCTCAAGTTCACGTACGTAGCTACGTAAGAGGATCTCTGTTAACGCACGTGTATACCGGTCTTCAGGAACTTCGTGAGAATAACTGCAAGTTTCTCAACCCTGAGGAACGTCAGTAGATCTCACGTTCTCATCTTTCAACTACATTTTGCTATTATACAAATTTTTGTTTACGAATTAAGTTTTTGTCATTTGTCTTCGCTTGTCACGGAATATGGGTGGGTAAAAAACTTTGCATGTACACAGTGTTTGTGATTTATCACCGAGTCAGTCAAGGCGTACAATTTACGACTACTTGTCCGATCGACGTAAATAAATCCGCTGTCAAAAAACAAACTGATTTTGCCCCGGTATGTTTTTTCTTATTTCTCTATATACGATAGTTCCAACTAGATAAAACAAAATTAAAGCCCGTAACTGTGATTGACAACGAAATGACAACTTAATTTTTCTTCGTTTACTGATATCGCGGGCAGCAATGACAGCTGTTCCTGTTTATTTCTCATTTCACCAGAAGTTTCACTTCGTGAAAAAACCTCGCCAGTCTCAAATTAGCACTACAAAGACTCAAAAATAGCGTCAACGTAATTGCGAATTATAATCAGCACTGTCACAACACATTGCATTGCTAGGTAGTTTTTGTGACAGCAGTCGGAAACACTAAAATGGTTACAAAAACTATTCCTTCTAGATGAAGAGAGATAAAGTGAGGGAGAGAACACGTATGCGAATAGTCTATAGGCCTAAAATGTGTTTGCGTATATCCAGTGGGGAGTTTGTTATTGGAAATAAAAATTATATTTCTAGGTATGAACTACGGGTGATAAAACATATTCTGCCAGACGAACCTTATGAAAGACTCGGATCATTCTGTTAATGTTAAGAAAATTAAAAAAAATTAAATACATCAGTGTTAAGTGAGCTAAACACACACGAATTAATGTTATGTGATTTTACGATGCTGCACAAACAAAGTTAAATTACTTTAGTTTACTCACTGTTTGTAGCAATTCACAGTGAAGTATATAATGGCATTTATTTTCTATTTGACTAAAGAAAACTATTTAGCGTGGTGATCGCCCAAAGTTGCCGCTAGTTCCACACGAACGACAAAATATTGCATTCACTAGATGAACGGTAGCGAATAACAAGTGAAGCGAACATGCAGATAAATGATGATTGCGTTCAACAAAGTCATTTTCCTGGGTTTTATAGTTTTTGCGGTTGTAAAGCTTGAAAGTTTCGAAAGGCGAACTGCGAGAAAAGGACGTGTGGGGCCTAAATATAACCTACCTATCAGGCTGCTACACTGCAGTAGTGAAATCGTGACTTCGCGCTACAGAGACGGAATGGCGTGGCAGCTCCTTCGATATGGACGTGCACATTCTCTGATCCGCCGCACGAGGATCTGGGAACGGGACCATGTCTCTGATTGGCTACTGCGTGCTGCAAAAGATTCCGTATTGGTTCGACTGCCGGCTGGCGAGTATGTTACCAGGCGCTGATTGGCGAACGGCGTCCCGACATTTCGATGGCTGGTGAGACAACTTCTGCCGGCTCGTGTGGCTGGACGATAGTGATGAAGAGATTTGGGTGGTTCTTAAGACCACTGCTTGCCAGTTGGCAGCTGGGGAATTTAAATAGGAAATCCTATGTTAAAGAAATTTCGCCTAAGTACGTTAATTTTAATGATAACGCGTTTCAAATAAAATGTATTCTTCACGAAATTTTAGAAGTTCCCTATAGTGGAGATGTATCCATAACATGTATAGCTTGAATGAAAGGAATTTTCAAAATTTACGTTTTACAAAAAATTAAATACTGTCTATTTCTAATGAAAATTTACGCTCGTAGGGATCTTATAAAAAATTCGCGAAGAAAACATTTTGTTTGAAACGCCTATCTTTAAAATTAACGAACTGAGGCGAAATTTCCTTGCATGGAATTTCCTATTTCAATTAAGCAGCTGCGAGCCTGTAGGCAGTGTCCTTAACAGCGAAGTCTTAATAACCGATGAGGGTGATTGAGGTAAGTAAGGAGCAGCGCCGGAATGAAGGGGCGGGGAAAATGGGAGATCCTGCGTGTGGCTGGAGTTCACATTATAAGGCATGCTGTTTAACCGTGGAGTGAATATTGGGTAGAACTATATCACTGGTTGCGCAGAACCAGTCTCCGTGTCCCAACATTGAACTGCTTTTCCGCCAACACGACTATCATAAAAAGACGTGAACAGGACTTGAGGTTAGAACACTGTTTAGTAAACAAGTCCTCTGAGATGTTTGTTTACATCCTCTCACGAGTTTTGAATGCGGTTTGATAACATGGTCGTCACTGCTTTCCACGTGATTTTGACTGTCGTGTTGGTTAGGCGTAGGTCAATGTTGGGCACATGCGAGAAGACGAAGACTTGATCTACCTCATCTGTAGTCTATGTTTGTAACCTGTGTGTACTTAAATTATCTGTGTTCATGCCCAATATTATATGACAAAGCCAATTTTAATTTCTTCTTTAATATTATCGTTGTTAATTGTACACTGGAAAAGTTAACTGTCACTAAAAATATTTTAGGTAACGTTTTGTTGTGATAATTATTTTTATACACTCTACAGTGTTTTGTTGTAATGGCATTCATTTCCATGCATGTGGATCTGAGGCATCAAAGCTTTTGAATATTACGAGCCCATTAATTTATTCACCGAAGGCCTGTATTCAGCTGGCTGTATTTACATAACTGGGTGTTGGGTTGACAAACTGTATCCCGAGAGCTCAGAACAAGTATAAATATTTGAAAATTCTATATGGATTTCTCCTTTCATAGGATTGTCCTGGATTCAGTCATGACACATATAAAAAACAAAAATATCCCAGAAAAATTTGATTTCAAAAAGATAAGTTTATGAATAAAGTTTTTCTGTATGGGTTTTGGTAGAAAACTTGTCATAATTTACACCAGTTAAATAAGGTTTGTTGGGTTGGTGAGTTGGTCGAAGTCTTTTTAGCCCACTATATTTGTTTTCTATATCTTACTTGACTTATTGCATCACATATTTTATTTGAAAGAAATCCATTGTCTTACCTTGTTGGAGAGTAACCGTAGGAAGCTTTGGTAAATAATTAAATACGCAAGTAAACAACATACGTCGAGGCTTCTTAGAGGGGATGTATGATCTCTGGTTTTACGAAGAAAACATCCGTGGAATAAATATTTCATTATCTTGAGAAATTTCAAGCTCACTCGGCTCGTAAAAGAAATTCTCAACGTTTTTAAAATTTTATTAATGTTTTTAACATATTTCACGTACGATGTGTACGCAGCTTTGTCGGTTCGTGAAGTATATAGTAACAGAAAGCGAGCGGAATATAGAAAAACTACTTGAAGAATGCCAAACTCGTGATTGCCATTTCCATAGCTATGAACATACCGATGGTTACCAAAAAGGGGAAACATCTGTATTCTGAAACACTGCATCTTTGTGAGGTGGTAACAATGATCATTTGTGCCAACCTCCCGTGGTTGTCTATTGGTTCGCCACTGTTCTGGGGTGCGGGGTGTTCTGGGTTAAAATCCTAAGGGAAGCATGGGTGTTAGTTTAAGTTAGTTAGACGTTAGTTTATAAGCCGTCCCATGATAAACCTTCAGGCACAACACCGGGGGACGTTAATAAGCCCGTTCCAATCAATCCAATAAAAACTTATCATTCGTGCGCTGCGGCTGTCGTTTGTCATTACAGTTAAGTATGCTATAGTCTATTCGCGGTTTCTTCACACTTTTTTAATTAATTTTTTGAAAAATCACTTCTTGCATGACATGTTTGGTTCTTTCCTTAACATGTTATCTATTACAAGCGATTTTTCATGTTAACATAAACGGAACTTATTTTTGGTTAAATTAAAGTTTCATTTATATTTTGTATATAAATTATAATAGTTCAGTGTGAAAGCATGTGTGTTCGTAATGCCTAGTAAGAAATAGTTCTTATGCGAAATATTATTGCACCGAGTGCACACGATTGCAGTGCGTTGCTCCTTTGGTGTAATTTTCTAGACTCGGTTAAGCTTTGTTTGCACGAGGCGGATAATTACCCTGGAAGTAGAAATTTGACAGGACTTCTGGAAAGTAGGAGGTAACCGCGAATCGACTCTAGCCTGCAGTACGCTAGGCGAAGTAGTACGTATTCGTTCATGCGATAGGCCAGGTGTAGGTGACTTTCAAAAAGGGAAGAAAGTCGGAGTTCGGTTAGTTGGATCAAATGTATCGACGACTACCAGTTTTTATGAACTGTGATCAGGCCTTGGCTGGATGGCCTGCCCGATTACACCTTCAAACATTAATCCAGGCCACGAGCAGTGATTGCCGAAATACCTTGCGGAAGGCAAATCAGAAACCCTCTTCTCCGGCCAGTAAACGCGCCCGATATACGACAGTGTAACCCTATAAACGGCGTATTTTGTCATCGGGGCATTTGACCAAGAGGGCGTCTGGAGGTGGGTGTGTCCGGCCGTCACTAACATCCACCTGAGTTAGCTTGCAACAACATGGACAAGGTGGGCACTCTCCAATTAGGTTGTAATGATAAATTGTTTTAATTAATTAATTAATATAATATTACGTTAATGAATTTACAGCTCCTTCAATTAATGTTCACAAAAACAATTGTTCAATAAAGCCCCACATTTTACTGTTCCGATCTACCTAACTCTGAGTGATATTTTACACACCTATAGCCCTTTTAAGGTACGATAAAGAATCATCAATCATATCATAACACAGTGTACGGTGCGTGTCGAGAAAACAGTGATTCAAGTCATGACACAACTTACCTGACTCGAACATTTGCGAGCATCTGTGGTCCGTTTCAGAGCAGAGAATTCGGTGCAGATGTCCTCGCGCATCGTTGCTGACGGCATTCAGTGCTGCACTGCATAACGAATGGTACAGCATTTCTCAGGAAACAATTCACGAGTGTTAAGCATCTGTTCTGGAACCAATCGTAGCTACACGACAGGCCAAAGGTGGTCCGACGCCACATTAGTCAAGTTGGTTCAGGGGTTTCCATTATTCTGATTCCAACCTCTGTGTTTAGATGCAACAAATCAAGTCCTGTGTTAAATTTGCATAGAAATCTCACGTACTGTGTGAGAAATTCTAGAATATCGGTCAATTGGCGATTAAAGTTTGCTAAAGCACAGAATGTTATTACACTGCATTACCAACACATACGTGGTTTAGATAAACACCTTCATGAATAATAATAACACAAACTCACTGCTCCAAGGTTAACGCGTGTTGAATGTTAGTTACTGTTGATACAAGAGACACACAGTACCTCCCACGAGTGTAACGTATTTTTTCTATCTCGGGCAATGATCCAGTCATTAAATCAGGAACAATGATAACTCGAATTTCTGGTATCTGAAGCAGATTACGGCGTATTTAGACAGTTAATTCTTGCAGGAAAAAAAGGAAATTATTAACTAAAAAATGCCCGCTTTCCGCGTTACAGGAAAAAATTTCAATCATTCTGCGAAGAGAGGAACGACAGCTAATTAATAATAACTGTTCTTCTTTATCTTTATTAAACTTCTCTTAACAGAGTTGATTTCACTTGTTTTCAGTTTAGGGCATGAAAAAAATATATCCATGTGAAGCGCTGTGAACAATACTTCCGTTAACATAAAGATTTTTTAAGTATTTAATCTGGGAATGTCGACCAAATGCATGTGATATATAATAAACAGAAACGATATTTGCAATCAAATAAATAAACTAGGAAAGTATATATTTGCAGTTACTTCTCGCAGAATTTCCACTTTAATTTTCAGAGATGGCAACATCAATCGTCGCTTCATATAAATATAGTACCTGATCCAGTTTAATCGCTGCGAAATAACGTTTATTTTATATAGAATTCTGACTCAAATTTGTAAGTTATTTTTGTTTTCTCTTGTCTATAATACGTTTAGGAAGAACCAGAACTGTTCTCAATACAAATAACTTTGGAATGAAATTCTTGTATATTTATTCACTTTTCGCAGATTCGTTTTCTTTTTGGAGAGAACAAGCCTTAAGATAGAGCAAAGTTTTGGATTCTATAGTGACCCTTTTACATAACTGGAATACGTTTAAAAATGTGCTATCAAAGTTGATTTCCTTTTGAAAAATAAAATGACTGGCGTTCACACATGTATGCACGTAACTTATGAGCATACGTGGCAACAACTGCCGAGTTTACATTTCATTTAATAGTTTCATTTAATTTATATATGGCCATCGCTGTTGAAAAAATATATTGGTATATTTTGGTCGAAAATTTAGGATATTTTGCGGCGCGTAGTTATCTCAAGTGCCACGGCGCTAACTGATCCTTCGCGTGAAAGTTCGAGTTCGGTAATGCAACAGGTAGCACAGTAAACTCGTATTCTGAAGGACCTTGGCTCGATTCCCGGTCAGCTTATTCATGATTCGGTTTTCCAAGATTTTCCGAAATCCCCTCATGGGAATACTGGTATTGTTACTTGATTAAGCTGTGACCACTTAATTGTACGGTAGTGACTGTTCGTGATACATTTCCCATTTTTTATTAAATGTCAATATCGCAGACAAATTAAAAATATACGAGAGAGCGATAAGGATTTAAGTAGCTAGTGGTCGTCACAAATTACGATTTTATGCGTTAATTTTTTATCACTATTTGAAAACAAACGTATGTTAATAACAATAATTTACCAATATAAAAAGGCACGTGTTGAGCTGTAAATAAATCTTGACTAGAAGATTCGATGTAGACGATTAAAGCAATATCACCAAAATTACACCATTGGCTAAAAAAAATTGGCATATACATTCCTCAGAAAACAAACAAATATAAAGCTTGGGAATTTACTAGCCAAGCAAAGTCACTTCATACAGGCTCATTTAAACTGACAGTTGACTGACACAGGGCTTGATACATCGAAATACTGACCTTTCTGTATTTGAGAGGTAGTGGCGTATTCAAGTAGTTCAAGGACACATTTTAATGTGACATTTTTATTGAAATTACTTATATTTTAAACTTCCTAGTAATTATCTTTCACCTCTTGCTTCACGGTCAATGTCTGTCTCCACAGACAAGCTGGCTTTATGACGGAAGAGCGGACACTGGCCATCGTCATTTCCCAAGCTCTCCTTCGGCCGCGTGTTTACACGGTCGAGGGCGTTGAACTGCCTGTTGAACACGTCGTTTGTGACTTCCCCCCAAAAAAAAAACGTCGAACTCCGGGGACATACACATTTATCTTCACCTTTCAAACCTTGCATTGGCAGGCACATGCATCATGAAGATTTAGATTCTCTTTCCACCTCGGCTTTGGCGCGAGAGCTTGTAACAAAGCCATCTTTTAAAAAATAACGTCGTTATCCTCGCGCAGAGAAAGAACAAATAGTAAGAAAAAAGGAAATAAAGTAATGCCTTCATGTCTGCGTGTGTATCTGTAGATCACCTTTAAAATCATTTGCGCGGAAATACAGAATTGGTATGTAATCCTATTTGGTTGCATTCCTTTATGTTAAAATAAATGTTACCTGCTCCATTTTCTCGTGCCTATTATTCCACTAACTTTTTCACGTACTTTTTGGATTTTCATTTACTCCTACGTGTCCTCAGAGGCTTTTCCCAGGATGGCATGGACTCATTCATGCTGTCAAGTATCATTTACAAAAGGATAGGGTATATTATACTCGTCCATCCCATTTGAGCTTTTTTTCATTTCATTGTCTCACAACTGCGGATTTTTGCATGTCCTTTCAATTAGTTCGTATTTAAGCCTTGTCGTTGGCGTGTAACTTTTTCCTGTACGTTTGTCCTCCGCCCACTTGTATCTATCTTTTTGTGAATCACTATGGTTTCTGCACGAAAGGTGACATAAGTCCTTCTAAAAAAATTAATCAAATATCTATGTGCTCTTATGTAAGCCTACCTCGTCTTGCATCCTTGAATATGCCAAGTTCATTCAGAGATGTGTCGGGATAGTGTTTATTTTCTTTAAATGTAAAATTTTGATGTATAGGCTTACTTAATTTAGTTAATGGCCACAGAGTCCTTGAAGGCGTATATTTAGTCTGCTGGCCGGAAAATTTTAATTGTGCAGGTACGTCCCTAATTAATCAGTCGCTGTACTCAAACAATTTCTGTTCGGATAACTGGTTTCGATTTATTAAAAAAAAAAACAGTTAGCTCTGGTAAGTTTACCGTTGAACACGACGAGCACACTTAGTTTGACAAATTTAATTTGGTTAATTCTACTATACAAAGTCACTTGCCTAGAAATTTCAGTATTTCATTGAAATGTACGTTTAGTTAGCAAAAACTTAAATACTGATGACAGCAGACAAGTACTTAGAGTGCTTTCGGAACGCATTTTTATTTCATTATCCCGCAAAAATTTGAGTTGGCTGCACCCGTTTTACTGTATGGTCGAATGGGTGATTATACGACTACCAGAAATCCAAGGACAGCAATTGCACTGAAACATCGTGGAATTAGAGATAAATACTTAAACGCGGCAAACCATGACCGCAAACACGCCACACTGCCGAGTCCCTAAGCAACGCCAGGGCCGCGCACGATTTCATGGCCAAGTGTGGTGCGTCCACTCACCGCGGAAAGCGCTTCTTGCGGAGAGAAAAATAATTTCCAACAAAGCAGTATGATGCTGAGAGTTGTTTCAAAATGGATTGCTATGCAAACAAACACTCATAATTTTACACATCATATTACTTCAATGCCTGTAAATTATAATTTACTTTTTGAGTAACTTCATGCGAAATTATCCCGTCATGAGCAAACAAGTGGGAAGTGAATTTTCTTGGAAATGGGGTTCTACGTAAAAAAAAATCCTCAACATCAGTAAGTAAATGAGATGTAATTTTTTACATAATTGATTTTGCTGTTTTTAAACACGGTAACATGTATTGTCCATTAACGGAATAAACAAAATTACCAGTATTCGATAAGTTTTCAAGAGAGCTTACAACCAAACAAACCTTCATATACGATGTTTGATACCCCAGCGAACTTAGTTTTTAGTGTGTATACGTACATATGTATGTATAAAGATGTATATGTGTAAATATACATATTTATATACACTGAAGAGCCGAAACAACTGGTATAGGCGCGCGTATGCAAATAACAGTGGTATGTAACAATCAGAGTAACGCGATGTGGTCGGCAGCGCCTAAATTTGACGACAAGAGTCTGGCAAAGTTGCTGGATCGGTTACTGTTGCTACAATGGCAGGTTATCACGATTTAAGTGAGTTTGAACGTGGTTTTATAGTCGGCGCACAGGAGATGGGACGTAGCATCTCCGAGGTAGCGATACAATTTGGATTTTCGCGTACGACAATTTCACGAGTGTACCGTGAATATCGGGAATCCGGTAAAACATCAAGTATTTGACATCGCTGGGGCCGGAAAAAGATCGTGAACGAACGAGACAAACGACGACTGACGAGAATCATTAAACGTGACAGACGTGCGACCCTGTCTCTAATTGGCGTAGATTGGATTTGTGGACTACCCTGCAGGATTCATGGTGTGAATTGCCTCCTGCATACCTTCAGACATTAGTCGAGACCATGCCACGTTGTCTTGCGACACTTCTGCGTGCTCGCGGGGGCTCTATACGATATTAAGCAGGTGTACCAGTTTTTTTGGCTCTTTAGTGTATGTGTTTAAACGCATCTTTATGTGTATGTGCATGTATATATGTTTATACATATATAAACGTACATTCATATTTTAGTGTATATTTACGTAGATATATATATATATATATATATATATAAATTAAACAGTATAAGTGAACAAGTACATGTATGTCTATACTAAAGGCCAACAAGTTTCTGGTAGTGTAAAGGTGGTATCTTCAAAAAGCAAAGCACTTTTCAGATATTTCCAATGGATAGACTATAACGGAAAAACAACCGAAAAAAATTTCACAATAATAAGCAACTAATTCGTTAACATCTATCCATCTACCACTTATGTTAACAAGATGCGAGTAAAATACCTGCTTTCATTAGGTGCAGCTTTTTACACTTAAAATTTATTAACGGGCATCTTTGCGAACAATATTTTACTTGAATCAGCAAGTTCCGTCGTCTTGCTACAAATCATTATAACAGAGTTATGTGTTATAAACTGTTTAAGTGAATAATGTTTACAATACACACGAAAACATCTAAACTATTCGCTCCACTGAAATTTAAAGCATTCACTCATATAGGCTTAAGTGATTCAAGTGCTTTAGGCGGCTTTTAACAGCGAGGTCTTGAGAGCCGATGATGATGATTGAGATGAGCATGGAGCAGCGCCGGAATGAAAGGGTGGGGGAAACGGAATATCCCCAAGAAAACCCGCTGAATAACGGCCATGTCCGGCACGGTCACCACATGCGAAATTCTGGGAGTGACCCGGCCGGTAGATTGAATCCAGTTCACCTTGCTGGGAGGCTAGCGGGCTATACGCTCAGCCACCGCGGCCCCATCGCATATAGGCTTAATTAAGTATTATCATCTGCACACTTGGTATAGAACTCTAACTCGCACAGGCTGTTTGCCCATGGGCATAAAAGCATGAAGCATCGTCATGCTCTATTCTCTTTGTTAACCAATTAGGTCCGCGTGTCCAATGCACTGCAATGAACATCTTGCAGAGGATAGAAATTCATGAATTCAGCTGCTAGCAGAGAGGATCAGAGTCCGGTGCAGTCAGTTACTTCCCTGCTTGTTATGTGATTTGGGAACTTTCCCTCAGCTATGGCACGTTAGTGGTTTACCTCAAGGTCTCTAAGAGCCGAGCATGTAGTTCGCTGACTGTAGGAATAAACCTAGCGTTGTCGCATGGAAAGTATAACATGAGACAAAATATTATTCACGGCAACGCCTAAAGCATTAAATTTTAATTGGGTCTGAAATGTTTAACAGTGAATTTTAATCACATTCTAGTGGATAAGATGATTCACCNGCCATGTCCGGCACGGTCACCACATGCGAAATTCTGGGAGTGACCCGGCCGGTAGATTGAATCCAGTTCACCTTGGTGGGAGGCTAGCGGGCTATACGCTCAGCCACCGCGGCCCCATCGCATATAGGCTTAATTAAGTATTATCATCTGCACACTTGGCATAGAACTCTAACTCGCACAGGCTGTTTGCCCATGGGCATAAAAGCATGAAGCATCGTCATGCTCTATTCTCTTT
>NQII01015853.1:0-15593 GCA_002778355.1 Clitarchus hookeri
ATCGGAAGCATGACAATTAGAGCACTTTACTTAAATTACAACAGTTTATTCTCTGCAGTTTTTCACAACGAAATTCTTTGTATCATGCGTAGTTAATACTTTGATCTGCATGAGCTTTTATTCTGAATAACTTTCATGCGCTGGAATAAGCCAAATCATTCTCAATACAGGTATATCATATTTCTGTAGACAAGTGCTCTTCATTTACTTGAAAATATTGACATTTTAATTAAATTAAAAAAATATAGGTAATTATTTTTAATGGGGACATGAATTATTACTGATATTCGTTATTGATAGATAACAAATGTTTTGACAACTGCCTATAGCATATGTGTGGCCACATTTGAAAGATTTGGTCTTACGGACTTCGGAAATTTTTTATTCCGTAGTCGCAGTGACTATACAGTTATCACAGTTACTAATATCACATCCAAAGGGCGGCATCCTACTTTTATTACATCAGCAAACAGCGATGATCAGTTATAATTCCAAGTAAATTATCATTACTTTCAGCTTCAGCTGATACCTCGTTCTTTTAAACTGGTATTTGATTTGCTTTGACGTACTATAGTGTACGTCAACGAAGATAACGATCAATTCCGTAATACCACGTGAATTTCTATTACAATTTCATTTTCCTTTCCTGGAATTTGCACGTCGTAGAACAAAACAGTATTTTAATTATTTCTAGCATAGACGACTGTCTGGGGCCATTGTGGCTGAGCGGTTATTCAGCTCGCCTCCCTGTAAAGTGAACCGGTGTTTAATACCAGGCCGAGTCACTCCCAAATTTTCGCAAGTGCAAATCGTGCCTGACGATGACGCTGTTGGCAGGTTTTCCCGAGGATCTCCCCTTTCCCACGCCTTCGCATCCCGGTGCTGCTCCATTCTCACCTCATTTCACCCTCCTCGGCTCTAAANCCCTTTCCCACGCCTTCGCATCCCGGTGCTGCTCCATTCTCACCTCATTTCACCCTCCTCGGCTCTAAAGGCCTCGTTGTTAAGAGCCGCCAAAATCTCTCAACTCAACTCAACGAACGGCTGCCAGAGAGGAAGTTTAATGTTCTCTCCGTACTTACACACACACACACACANTCTCAACTCAACTCAACGAACGGCTGCCAGAGAGGAAGTTTAATGTTCTCTCCGTACTTACACACACACACACACAGAGGTCGCTGAAGGAGTCTTGCAAAGGTGAAGTACCCAATGAATGTCCTTCGCTCTAGTNGACCGCATCGCGTTACTCTGCTTGGTTCCATAACTCGGTTATTTGCATACGCACGCTAATACCAGTTTTTTTTTTTTTGCTCTTCAGTGTATATCAAATGATAACTGAAATACAGCAAATTGCTGCTTGGAATACATTAAAAANAACCGATCTAGCTACCGACCGCATCGCGTTACTCTGCTTGGTTCCATAACTCGGTTATTTGCATACGCACGCTAAAACCAGTTTTTTTTGCTCTTCAGTGTATATCAAATGATAACTGAAATACAGCAAATTGCTGCTTGGAATACATTAAAAAAATTTGTTAAGTTAATATGTTCTGCTAGTGTTTGCTAACTTGCGAATCATGTACCATTCTTCAGGAAAGTATTTTACATTTTGTGTAAAAATAAGGATACACACACGTGTGTATGTAGGTAAGACCATACCATTCTAAAAAGCATTTATGGCTCTTCACAAGATTTGGAAATTACATTTTACTCACAATGGTAAAATATAAATATTCCATTATTACGTAAATTACGTGTGATACCCTGTTTCAGAAAAAGGTTATAGAAAATCGGAGGCATGACAATTACAGCACTTTACTTAAATAACAACAGTTTATTGACTGCGGTCTTTCACAAGGAAATTCTGTGTAACACGTGTAGTTAATACTTTGATCTCCATTAGCTTTTATTCTGAATAACTTTCATGCACTGGAATAAGCCAAATCATTGTTAATACAGGTATATCATATTTCTGTAGACAAGTGCTCTTCATTTACTTGAAAATATACACATTCTAATTAAATTTAAAAGAATATAGGTAATTATTTGAAATGGGGACATGAATTCTTACTGATATTCGACTTTGATAAATAACTAATGTTTTGATAACTGCCTTATAGCCTATGTGTGGACACATTTGAAAGATTTGGTCTTACGGACTTCGGAAACTTTGTATTCTGTAGTCACAGCGAGTATACAGTTATCACAGTTACTAATATCACATCCAAAGGGCGGCATCCTGCTCTTATTACATCAGCAAACAGTGATGATCAGTTATAATTCCAAGTAAATTATCATTACTTTCAGCTTCAGCTGATACCTCGTTCTTTTAAACTGGTATTTGATTTGCTTTGACGTACTATAGTGTACGTCAACGAAGATAACGATCAATTCTGTAATACCACGTGCATTTCTATTACAAATTCATTTTCCTTTCCTGGAATTTGCACGTCGTAGAAAAAAACAGTATTTTAATTATTTCTAGCATAGACGACTGTCTGGGGCCATTGTGGCTGAGCGGTTATTCAGCTCGCCTCCCTGTAAAGTGAACCGGTGTTTAATACCAGGCCGAGTCACTCCCAAATTTTCGCAAGTGGGAATCGTGCCTGACGATGACGCTGTTGGCAGGTTTTCCCGGGGATCTCCCCTTTCCCACGCCTTCGCATCCCGGTGCTGCTCCATTCTCACCTCATTTCACCCTCCTCGGCTCTAAAGGCCTCGTTGTTAAGAGCCGCCAAAATCTCTCAACTCAACTCAACGAACGGCTGCCAGAGAGGAAGTTTAATGTTCTCTCCGTACTTACACACACACACACACACACAGAGGTCGCTGAAGGAGTCTTGCAAAGGTGAAGTACCCAATGAATGTCCTTCGCTCTAGTAACATGTGATATTAGTAAGTCACTTTTTTTCCATCCAGGGAGCTTATAAAACATTCTTACGTGTACCTCTCTACCAGTACAGGATTCATTCATATTTTGAAATACTGTATTCTATTGGTATTTCTTAAAGTATGCTGCACGTCTCAGGAAAAAAATTATGTCTNCTTATAAAACTTTCTTACGTGTACCTCTCTACCAGTACAGGATGCATTCATATTTTGAAATACTGTATTCTATTGGTATTTCTTAAAGTATGCTGCACGTCTCAGGAAAAAAATTATGTCTTATTTAGTTTTTCAAACTCTTAAGAATAAGTCCAACCATTCAGAAATCCAGATCTCCTATACACTCGAGCTATCCAAGTCTTCGTTAATGCTAAAGACAAGAGGAGATACTTGCCCAGTCTAAGGAATGATTACAAAGGCGTATGAACTAGGATATGTTTTCTGGAATGTGTTTGGATTATGAGTTAATCGACGTGTATAAGGAATGGACATAAGGTATGATGCAGGCTGTCTCCCTAACCTCTCCCTATTTGTCCAGACAGGCTCCGCATATAACTCAGTTTCATTAGTACATGACATGCATTGTGTGTTATTTCTGTCGGAGTGTGTCAAACAATATATAGAACACAAGACTACTGTTGGGTAACCAAATGTGTATTATTTGTGTCTATATCCAGCGGAAGAAGTCGTCAGTGTGTTGGTAATATAATTTTAAATGATGTTCGGTAATTAAACGCCCAAACTGTGGGAGAAGATTCCTTATGAGAAATAAAGTGGAAAATATATAGGACACCATATAAAGGCCATAAATGGTTTCTTCAGATGTTTTGAAACGAACCTTTGAACAGTCACCCTAGGCGTAATATGAAAACTTTTTTTTTCAATAACTTGTATACGACATATATATAATACTGTGATTAAATTTAAAGTACTGTATCCTTGAACAAATGAAACTTTAACTTAGTGTCTTCTCTAACTTGTAATATTTATTTCGTATTAAACACGAATTAAAAACAGCGAGAGTAGCGATGTGTTGGCAACGGCTAGTAAGAAATAGTTCACAGACAAATATATTGTTTGAACCAAGTTTGTTGGTATGCTATTTGTAAATTAAACGTTGCCTATTGATATATTTGAATTTTTAGGTAGCACTGAAGGAAACATATTTCATTGTTACAGTTAAAAATATCAGCGTAAATTACCGTGCGTAGGCCCTAGTGACATGGTGTTTTTTTTTTCGTACGAGGAAGAAAAGGCAATAGAGGGAACGGAGATTGTCGCTCTCTCTCTCTGTTTCTCTCTCTCTCTCGATAATTTTCGCAGCGCCTGTAGTGGCAGGGAAATTATACATCTTCTCAATTTTAATATATTTCATACTTATTACAGAAAGATAATGATTTTTGAATTTGTAATATGCAACTGCAACGAGATTTCATTGTTTGAATACTCATTATAATATATCTATATGTGATGGCGGGACGGTTACAAATCCAAAGTTGGCAAAAGTGGCGACTGGCGACGCCGACGACATGACATGGCGTGTTTCTGAACGAAGCGTCAAGTTAATTTGCGTTGTGTTTCTTAGACCTACCTCGGCAAGTTACAATGTTGTGATAAAAATGTTTTTCTACGGGAGGAATAAATATACTGTAAAGTGCGTCGTGACCGCTGTGTGTGTGAAAGAGTATTGTTGCCATCGCGTTACGTTGCACCAGTGTGCGTCTGCGTGCGTGTGTGTGTTAAAACTTCATTACTTTTACTGTAATAAGTATGAAATATGATAAAATTGAAAACATGTATAATTTTCCTGCTATTACTATTAAAAAAACACTACGAAACTTACCGAGAGAGTGAGAGAGAGAGAGAGAGAGAGAAAGCGAGAAGGGGGGAAGCTCTGCTCTGCCTATTCAAGTTTCTTCCTCAGACGATAAATATTCGCCATGTCACTAGAGCCTACCCACCGTAATTTGCGCTGATATTTTCAACTGTGACAATGAAATTAGTTTTCTCCAATGCTACCTAAAACTTAAATATTTCAATAGGCAACTTTTAATTTACAAATAACATATCAAATAATATGTTACTGATAACTAATGAGCCTACTTTACTCTACATGGGTGCAAATAAATATTAGTGAAGTTCTTTAAATCTTAGTTGGCAGGTAGGCGTTGACGTCTCATTGGCGGCAATATCATAAAAGATGAAACCAGAAACATGAGAAACAATACCAAGGCCATCAAAATACACGAGTGACTTGCCCGGGGTTTGAATTCAGAAAAACTCGAAAAAATAACCTAGCTTGCAATCAACTGCATCACAGAGGGAGGATTCGTAGCATAAACTTCGGATTTTTTCTGTCNGAAAAAATAACCTAGCTTGCAATCAACTGCATCACAGAGGGAGGATTCGTAGCATAAACTTCGGATTTTTTCTGTCTAATGTTTTGAATGCTAGGGTTTGCTAACTTGAAATATTTACACAGTCATAATTTTGAAAATAAGTGCCTGAGCCACTAAAACACATAGGTTATGGTGGCTTACCATAACGCTACTTGTGTGGAGAATTTGGTGGAAAACGGTTGATTGGTACCCGAGATAAAGCATAAAAACATTTTTTTTGTGTTTCGGCGCTATCTTACAAAACTAGGTAATCATGTCCTTTATACTATGTGCCTGATAGGTACTGTCAGCATAATAAGTTTGGTAAAATTGATATTGTTAAATAGATATGACAAANTTATACTATGTGCCTGATAGGTACTGTCAGCATAATAAGTTTGGTAAAATTGATATTGTTAAATAGATATGACAAATATATCAAAATATTTACATGGCCGCCATTGTGAAAATCACTGTCTGGCCCTATTTAAATCCCGGAGTTTTACATTGCCTTCTGCAGGTGTGCAAAGTCTTGTGGAAATTAGTTTAATTATTCCGGAAATATGGCAAAATTTTACTCACCTGTCCCTACTTTGCAAAAAACCCAGCAAAAAGAACATATCTGTATGCATAAATGATGGTTCTATTTAATACCACTTGTATAGAAAATTTGATTTAATTTTGTTGTAACATTTAATAGTTTTAACAAATAAATATTAAGTATTTATATAAACCCCATTAAAACATGCTTTATGTGCATAACACATGTTAATTTACAAACCCTACTTTANTATTAAGTATTTATATAAACCCCATTAAAACATGCTTTATGTGCATAACACATGTTAATTTACAAACCCTACTTTAGCAATAAATTCGTGAAATTTTGGTATGAATCGGTTGATTGATACTCGATATATGGCATTAAACCTCTATTGTTCTTGTGACAATCTTCATAAATGGAGGACAAAAAAATAATAGGCACAATATAAAAAGTTAGATTTAAATATGTTACATTGTTTCGTAGACATAGTACACTAAGCAGAAATGTTTGTATAGGCGTCATTTGGAGAAATAATAGACCTACACAGTTANACATAGTACACTAAGCAGAAATGTTTGTATAGGCGTCATTTGGAGAAATAATAGACCTACACAGTTAAAACACATTATGAACTACCACTGTAAAACTTCTTTACCAAATTTGAAAGAAATCGGTTTATTGTTTCCTGAGATACAGCATAAAAATAGTATTATTTCATGTGGGGCTATCTTACAAGATGGCCAAGAAATAAAACTTTGCATATACAATTTTGATGGATATAATTGGTACTGTCAGCCTACAAAGTTAAGTTGGCATTTATTTGCTTTGTAATTTCGTAGAAAAAAATTCTGGGCTAAAATTTTTATGGGGTCACTATTTTGAAAATATGTGTGTCTGAACCTCTTATAGTTAATAGGTTTACAGGGTCTATCATAGTGATACTTCTTTGCCAAAATTTTGTAGAAATCGGTTGATTTTCTGATATATCGCATACATTTAATTTGCCATGTGATACTGTTTAACAAAATGGCGGACAAAAGAGATTTAGTGTGCACATGTTTGATGGTTGTAATATATACAGCCAGCACACAAAGTTTCATTGGAATTTATTACTTGGTTTCTACGTTATAACATACAAAACTAAAAAATATATATGACTACTATTTTGAAAATAAGGTTCTAACATACTTGAAACACAAATGTACGTATTAACTTCTGCAGTACTAATTGTTTGCCAAATTCGGTAGCAATCCGTCAATTGTTTCCCGAGATATTACACGAAAAAATGTACTAATTCTTGTAGCACTATCTTACAAAATGGCAGACGAAAGTGGTTGTTTTTGATTTATATGGTGCTCGTAATATATGCTGTCAGCGTACAAAATTTGGTTGAAATGGGTCAAACAGTATTGCAGTTATACAAAATACACCTAAACTATTAGTTATGCCGCCATTTTGTAAGTAAGTGCCTAATGAAGTTTAATTACCAATATTTTCCTGGCCCCTTATATTATTTCATTCGTGTCTAATTTGAGTAAAATTGGCTGAGTAGTTTCCGAGTATAACGTACAAGCTTTATTATTCCATGTGATGCTATCTTCCAAAATGGCTAACTAATATCGATATTCCCCTCTGAGTTTAATGCTTATACCTTGCGCTGTCAGAATACANCACTATTAGTTATGCCGCCATTTTGTAAGTAAGTGCCTAATAAAGTTTAATTACCAATATTTTCCTGGCCCCTTATATTATTTCATTAGTGTCTAATTTGACTAAAATTGGCTGAGTAGTTTCCGAGTATAACGTACAAGCTTTATTATTCCATGTGATGCTATCTTCCAAAATGGCTAACTAATATCGGCATTCCCCTCTGAGTNTCCGGTGTGTTCAAAATCAATACAAGTTAGGTGTCCTTACTTAGTACTATATGTGTACCGAATTTGGTGAAATTCGTTTCTCGCGTTCAAAAATTGAAGGGAGGAACACACACGCACACACACACAAACACACACATATACAAGGGTTATTCGGAAAGTCAGGTCCGAATCGCCGTAGCTAATCGAATGTCACGCGAAAATTGTAACGCGCATGCGCACCGACTCCCGGCATGCCTTGCTCATCAAACGACGCCATTTGCATTGACATTGTTGCANACTTAGTACTATATGTGTACCGAATTTGGTGAAATTCGTTTCTCGCGTTCAAAAATTGAAGGGAGGAACACACACGCACACACACAAACACACATATACAAGGGTTATTCGGAAAGTCAGGTCCGAATCGCCGTAGCTAATCGAATGTCACGCGAACATTGTAGCGCGCATGCGCACCGACTCCCGGCATGCCTCGCTCATCAAACGACGCCATTCGCATTGGTATTGTTGTCGTGTCAGTTGAAAAAGTTTAAACCATTGATCAGCTCGCCGACTGTGAAATACGGTCAATGATTCGGTGTTTGACAACAAGGAACGTTTCAGCAGCGGAAGTCCATCGACAGATAAGTCAAGTGTATGGCCAAAATGCGATGAGTGACAGCAAAGTGCGTAAGTGGGTGAGAGCTTTCAAGGACGGACGGGAAAATGTCCATGATGAACCGCGATCAGGCCGACCATCAGTGATCACAGAAGATTTTGTCAAAGCCGTGGACAAAAATATTCGTGAAGATCGGTGATCCACAATTTCAACTTTAGCACTGGAATTTCCGAATGTGGGTAGAACAACTTTGCATAAAATTGTCTCTGATAATGTGCAATTTCACAAATTTGGCGCACGTTGGGTTCCCAGGCTGCTTACTGAGGAACACCAAATTAAAAGAATGGCTTGTGCTCTTGATTTTTTGGACCGATATCATAAGGAAGGTCATCAATTTTTAGAGAAGATGAAAGGTGAAAGAAGCAGTTACAGACTGGTTATTCTCACAGGCGGCAGACATCTATGACTTAAGCATACAAAAGCTCGTAGAACGTTATGACAAATGCTTAAACAAATATGGAAACTATGTACAAAANGGACCGATATCATAAGGAAGGTGATCAATTTTTAGAGAAGATGAAAGGTGAAAGAAGCAGTTACAGAATGGTTATTCTCACAGGCGGCAGACGTCTATGACTTAAGCATACAAAAGCTCGTAGAACGTTATGACAAATGGTTAAACAAATATGGAAACTATGTACAAAAATAGAGAAAAAAGTTAGAAATTACATAAAAAAAAGTTTTTTGAAAAAATCTGTGATGGTTTATGTTTTATAAGAAATCGGACTTTACTTTCCGAATAACCCTCGTACATACACACACTCTTATACATATAGACACACAGAGAGGAAAGTGATCTCATAAACCTTTCTTTCCTTCGGAAAGAAGACTAAAGATTAGGTTAAAACCATATTTTATATTACTATCCGTTGCCAACCTATCACTGCTCTCATGGTTTTTAATTCGTTTTGAACACGAAATAAATATTACAAGTTATAGAAGATATTAAGTTGAAGTTTCATTTCATAAGGAATACATTATATATTTCTATACACGTATACACATACACATATATTTGTGGTATACAAGATATTTAAAAAAAAAAGGTTGACGTNAGGTGATTTTTCAAAGGTTTGTTTTAAAACATTCGAAGAAACCGTAAATAGATTATATAGGCCCTATTAATATTCCCTCCAACGTACATCAACCCTGTTCAGGGGTTATAGCTGCATAAACAATAAAACACATTCATGTCTTCCCTCATACCGATATACCAATAACACGAATAAGTAGATCTGTTGTACGAAACGGACGTAGAGTACGCATTATTACCCGTACGTACGATATTATGTACATCCATTATTATTTCTGTGATTTATCGACTACCACGGCTTCAGGGGTTTTAATAAAAAAATCACTGTTTCCCTATTGGAATCTACACATAAACTATGAAAAGAAGATAACCGCTTCATTCCAAGGACATAATTTAAATGAGTAAATGAACAAAGTTATTCAAAAGTTAAAAATGACTGACTTATTGTGAAATTAAACATGTTCCCTAATTTTTGTTAGTTTAATGGTAGTCATACATATATTTTTATTGTTTTAAAAGGTAAAGCGATACCAAAAATGATTTCAAAATCTTAACGCTTAGGGTTTTTAGTGTCCCGAACCCGCTCAAATGGCGATGATTCTACGGAGAATATAACTGGTTTTTTTGTCAATTTACATAAGGAGGGAGCTACGTTTGGCACATTCGCAATACCTACGTGTTCACATGAATGTAATGCCACTTGTCAAACTGGATTTGCGAAATTAAATGAAGGATTGTTGATACTGTCTGTCTATTAAGCAAGCATACAGTCATTCAGCCTTACATTTGTTATTTTTACGAAGCGCCCTTAGCCTTGCGACCATACCGCGTTACGGCCGCCCACTGGGGGGGAAGAGGGATCACGTCTTCTCATCGCAGGTGTCTCAGCTATTCACCTGAGGTAACCAACTTGATGCAAAAGCTCAACCAGGAGAACCCTTCCACAAGGCCTGAGATCCTCGTGCTCTGATTACCAAGCGTGTGGTCTGGCCGGAGCACTACCCGGACCCCTAACGTCTTGCCAGGACACTACCGGAGCAGGTGCCTGCTCACCGCTCGGTCTTTCTTTAAGAAGGGGAATCTCTCCAGACCTCCTCCAGCATACGGAGTTAACCACTGCCAGCACGAGTCCAACCTCTAGTGATCGGAACACCAAAGAAAGTTTCTGGTGGGGCCAACCCGATGAGCCAGTGCTCCCACATATTTNCCAACCTCTAGTGATCGGAACACCAAAGAAAGTTTCTGGTGGGGCCAACCCGATGAGCCAGTGCTCCCACATATTTGCCATGGGACTAGTGGGTTTACTCATGTTCGACCGCCCCACCAACCACACCACAGGCAGACAGTGTGCAATGAGAATCTGCATGGGCGGTTTCCGTCATTATCAAAATCCGCAGGTGTTTTCCCATGGGTACCCGTAGGTCCCACAAGTCCAGAGTTCTCCCAGTGTTCATCACTGCCCACCGTTATCACCCATCCACCCGCAGCGCAGCCGGCGAGCTGTTATAGGACACTTGTCATTTACCATATATTAGAATTTATTCACACAGGAAATTCCTGTCTTGGGCCCCAACGTCCTGAATGCCAAGTGGTCCAACACCCAGCCAAGTCGTCGGGCCTAGGTAGATACCCCTTACAAGCCACGAGGAAACTGGTTCCCATAGGGATACGGGCGGTGGAGCCCAGTCTTCAAAGCACAGGGGAGGCACTGGTAGCCTTGGGTCGCCATGAGTGGAGAGAGGCTATAAGAGACGCTTCATCCACCCTTCTAGAGCCGGTGCGGCGAAGGGCTTGGTTACTATAGCATGGTAATAGCGAGAACGGAGCAGTTACAGTACTGTTCAGTGTGTCCGGCAGTCTTCAACTCTGCATTTAGTCGCAATTGCTGGCATTGGTGTGTAATACATGTGTATCTATTTCCGAAGCTGACAACACGTACAATAAGAAAAACAAAAAGAACCACTCCCATGACAGTGCTAATACCAGCACCTTAGCAACATGAAAGTCATTGTTGAGCATTGTGAATGGTATCCCTAGATGCAGCCTTGGTTTGGGGATTTCTGTGGAAGTCCACGAGACCTACAGGACCGTTACATCACGGCCTGCTGATGGTAGACGTAGTGAGTTCAAAGAAATGTCAATATATGTGCTAAGCTGTCACAAAACCGGTGATAATTATATGCATTAGCTGTCGAGGAATAACCGTTTAACGTCTCAGTTATTCTGTTTACCTATTGGGTTCTTGGTTGGACAGTTAGCTTGCAAAAACAATGAACACCTACTGCTAGTAGGTGAGTACCACAGTATTTGCTTCAAATGTTTTCTATCATTGTTCCTGTAGGAAAACATCTTAACATGCGCTTGATATGTTTCCAAGTTTTGCCAACTTTTTGGCTCCTGCACATAAAAGGCCGTATATTGGTATTTTCATTCTGATCATTGCTTCAACATCATTAATTTATGCCAAGAAAAATGTCTGATATTTTTTTATTTTAACAAACTTTTCAAACATTTTTAAATATATTAATTAATGTATTTATTAATTTATTTTTCCCATTAACGAACTGCTTCAAACAAGGTGAATATCGTACATTGATATTATTGATGTATATTTTATGAGAGTAAAGGATTTCAAGTGAACCGCTTTTGAAGTTGGCTTACATTTAACCATAGCATATATATTTAAAACTGACTGTGAAAGTGGGTACAAAACTGTTTTTTCCAAGATGTCACTAGAAATGTAATGGTATCACGGTCGTATCATTACAAGTTTTTCCTTGCACAAGAAACATATTTCGGCAAAATAACTGGTGACATTTAAAACCATAGACTAGAAATACAACAGCGAAATGTTATCTGCTATTGTTTTGGAATATAGATATTAAATTCAAACACACGTATGGCATTTCAAAACTCTATTTTCTTATTCTTAAAAAGGCGTATACAGTTTTGAATCTAAATAAAATTAAATAATGATTTCCTATTAAAAGCGCATAACTTACTTTAAAATATGTAAGGAACATACGTTAATATTTTAATTTACATAAGCTTTAGTAAGATTTAGATTCCCAAAATAGAAAAGGTTATTTAAAAAAAACTGTTTCCACCGATTTTAATACAAAGCGAAAACACATTTTAAATATTATTTTAATCTGTTACTGTATAATGCAGTTACTGGCAAGTGGACTATTGTTAAACATCAAACAATTTTGTCTTGTATTTTAGAATTGATATTTAAAACCGACAAAATATATGCCACGTTTGAGCGAGTATTTATATCTACTGTGAATCGAAACATACTGATAAATAAGAAAATTAATTGTATTTTTGCTAGATTATTTTTTTAAATACAGAATATGAGTCTTCTCTTTTCGATGTGGCTGTTGTAGAAACCAAGCGAAATTTCTCCAATGCATAGTACATACATGAAATGCCCCTCAGTATTACAATTTCACGTATGGAGCTACAGAAAATGAATGCTGCCCAATACGTGTATAATATAATTAAGCATCAGTAGACTTGCGGTGACCAATATCGCTGACGTGTTGGAGGATGATTGGCGGATTATTTTTCTAACACATACGTTAGGAGTACAGGTGGCTTATACAGTTCACAATATTTCGACAATCTGGTTATCTGCAGAATTCGTATGCACAGCCATACCCCACGTATCTAAGCAACTAACTCTGAACCTTGACTAACTAACTTCCATTTGTCTTATTGTCAAACCTTAATTTACTCGGCGTGCAAGAGGCAACATAGTCTATACTTCCAACAGAGCTATTAGCATCGTCTTAGCGACGTGACAGGCAGTGTTGGGGAGTGTTACGGTAACTATAAATACCCTCCATCCAGTCACACGGTATGAACCAGAAAGGAAGATCGCTGGACTAGCGGAAGTCTCCAACACGCCATACAGGGGCCACGGTGGTGTAGTGGTAAGAATACTCGCCTTGAGAATCGTGCCTGACGATCCCGCTGATCGGCGGGGATCTCCCGTTTCCCCCTGCCACCTTTAATTCCGTTCCGGCGCTGCTCCATACTCACCTCGCCTCACCATCATCGGCTCTCAAGACCTCGATGTTAAGAGCAACCTTAATATGTTCACTCACTCTCCTACCACGTCATACGACAATTACTGCCATTCTTTTACAGCAGGTCTTGAGTTCAGGCACACGTCTTCTTCGCGACTATAAACTGATTTTTCTAAATATTTCCTTCTTTAGCCGGGTGTACAGTTTCCGTTGGCTCTGGTCGTTCTAATTCTTTCTGTCAAACGTTTGAATAATTTTGCGATATTTATATGAGTAAGAAATAGCTTTAAACGGCACTAACAAATACGTTTATAAATGAATTGCTGTTCACACGGCGACAGTCTTAATTCTACACATTTGAGAAGAGATCTAATCAACTCTCTCTCGCGTGTCCGTAAAATGAACTTTGGCTTGACGTGTTTGTTAGCTGTTGAGAATAATCAGTGGAGACAAATATTCTGCCGCGTCCTGTCTCAGCTGGTTTGTCGATAACCCTCAACTGTTTTGTATCAATACCCAGCTTATTGCACTCTGCATAATGCACAGTTGGTTTAGATTCTGTAAAGGTGCTTTTGAGAACGACGTGGTCGTATTTCCTTTTTATTTCTTTCCGTCTTAGATACTGCAATATTTAAAACGTGCTTTTCAGCACGGCTTGGTAGGAATTTAGGTAATTTTGTCCTTGTACGGATTTTAGCAGAAGCGATTCAGCGTTTTTTAAAACTTTCTTTTAACCCTTATAAAGTCGGTGACAGCCGTTGTGGCACGGTACCTACGCGTTAAGAGGGACTTTGTTGTTTTCTTTTGTTTCATTCCAAATATTTGTGTATTCCGTTTGGTTTAAGTATGTGTAAATATAAAATAGTTTAGATAGAAAGTTAAGATAAAACTTACGGTTTTGTTCTTTTAAATATTATTGGTTATTTGTCGTGTACTATTGATATTGAGGTGATTTTTAGAGCAAACACAAGTCTATTACTCGGTAGATACAGTACTCGACAGTGAAGAAGCTGTGCNCAGCAAACACAAGTATATTACTCGGTAGATACAGTACTCGACAGTGAAGAAGCTGTGCACTATCCCACAGAATATCTTAATTCATTTAATCATTCTGGCTTGCCACCACACAAACTGATTTTAAAAGTTGCAACTCCCATAAGTTTATTGCCTAATATAGATCCACTGAAATTATGCAACGTGACTCGATTGCAAATAAAAAGTTAAAAAAGTTATCTCATTGAAGGTTCTATTTTAATTGCCTGCGGTACTGGAGAAACTGTTTTAATATCTAGAATACCAATGATTCCCTCGGATTTGCCTTTTAATTTAAAAGAGTCCAATTTCCAATAACATTTTGTTTTAGTGTGAACATATATGAAGTAAAGGATCAAACACTTAATGTGGGTGGAGTAGATTTGATTGGAGCATGTTTTTCACACGGACAACTATAAGTAGTCATTTCACGTGTCACGTCTAACAGAAATCTTTTACTGCTGGTGGTTGGAGGCAAAACGATTAATGTTGTATACAAAGAAATTTTCTAAACCGATGTCATATAATATTGTAATATTAGAGATCTATGAATGTGGATAAAACGAAGGAGGTAGGTATGTCAGTTACGTGGCAAATGAAGGTCCATAATCTCTGCCTACCCCTCTGGGATACTGGCGTGTCGTGTATGTATGTATGTATGTTATATATGATAGTAGTTTACTAATTTACTATCATACAATATTGTAATATTAGAGATGTATGAATGTGGATAAAGCGAAGGAGGTAGGTATGTCAGTTACGTGGTAAATGAAGGTCCATAATCTCTGCCTACCCCTCTGGGATACTGGCGTGTCGTGTATGTATGTATGTTATATATGATAGTAGTTTACTAATTTACTATCATATAATATTGTAATTGTCTTTTCCCAATTTATTTATTAGTGTATTGCTGTAATAACTAAATTGTACCGGGCGAAGCCGGGCAGGGTCGCTAATTCTAAATATGATGTAGACATATTATCATATATATGTATATATATAGGTATATGTACACATATAGATATACATTTTGCACGGCTAATATGTAAGATGATGTGAAACAATCATTCATTCCTTTCAAAAATCTTATTTTCGATATACCTAGTTTATTACATCCGATTTTTGTTGTGATACGAAATAATAATCTGAGG
>NQII01015854.1:0-15358 GCA_002778355.1 Clitarchus hookeri
ACTTTGGAAGCCCCTTCAATAAGCCGCCTCAGTTTAACTTCAGACCATCAACTTCAGGCAGTCGAGAAACATCCACTGGCACCCACCTCAAAACGGCAGATAACAGCCCTGCAGCCACATCTACCCACAAAATGAATCACACCTCAAGCAAAGTTAACAAGTGCGCCACCCCAGACTGCACCGGACAAAACTAATGCTGAGTAGAGTTTGTGCACTGCGGCACTGAGTTCCACTTCACGTGTCCAGATAGGGCTGAAGAAGACCAGGAACTAAAAGGGCTAAAGTTCTGCTGTGTCTATTGCTGTGAGCATCAGCTCTGATGTGACTACCCAGGTAACAAAGGGACAGGATATGTTTGCATCTCATGTGAACAATGTGCAAAGGCATTTCACCACATATGCCTAGGTTGGGCCGACCAAAGAAGAGACATATGTGGACTCTCCTTCCATTGCCAGATTTGCAAATACAGTCAGCCTACCACACCAGAAAGAGTTCACGACCAATCAAGGCTAAGAAGGCATTACCTGACTAAAACCTTCTACCAGAATGTGCAGGACATCCACGAGAAAACCCAAAGCACTTCCTGCAAGCCTGCGTAATGGAACTCAAACATACCGAAATACTGAACGCTCTCCGACTGTCATGAGCCAAGGCTTAACTGCACTCTGAAGACTTAAAATGGTGGCACAGATATTTTGATTTTATTGTTATGAGGGAACAGTTACATGAGCGTCTCATTGAGTACCTCTCCGCAAAGAGTGCAGCCGCCAAACTCCATGACAAGCTTTTTGCCATTGTGCAAAAAACAGTGAACAAGAGAAAATTTTTACTATGAAAGCCTTAATGTTCTAACACATTCACCCTGGGGTCAATGAAGATGAGGGTGTGGAGTTGATAACCCAATTACTACTTCCATAAATTCAGACTTAACTGCAGGAACCCAAGTCACACACGATCGAAGAGCTCACATAACATTCCCGTGCATGTGAGCATGACATAGCTCTGAAAGTGAAAGCGCTAGTGTAGACAAAGACCCAGCCACCTGCAAGCAGTGAAACCAAGATGCACATTGCTATAGTGTCACCGTCGAAAGTCTACCACCTTCCCAAGTGCTGCTATTACCCCAAAAGTCACTGTCACAGAGACTGTCCAGTACACCAGTGGAAACAGGCTGTGGCCAACAATGCAAACAAAAGCAAATCCAAACCACCCATGATGAGCAGTAAACCTATGAAACTGGATACCTCAGCTCAGGGAAACATCAATGCCGGGAGAAAGGAGGGGCC
Organism: Clitarchus hookeri; assembly: GCA_002778355.1. NCBI lineage: Eukaryota > Metazoa > Arthropoda > Insecta > Phasmatodea > Phasmatidae > Clitarchus > Clitarchus hookeri. The sequence goes on from NQII01015854.1 coordinate 1,287, forward strand.
TGGAGCCTTGGCAAAGTAGGTAGGTCTCTGGGAGTAAACAAACTAGCAAGACATTTTATCACAGAAGAGGTTCCAACAATTACAATTAATCTCCAAGGCCAAGAACTTTTTACTACCCTAGTGCTAATTTTGTCTGAATCTTGCTGGTTACCCTTCCACCAGATACGATAAAGCCACGCCAAGATATAGTTCTCATCGTCCAAAATTGCGCAGCCCTACGAACTAGTGGGAAGGCATTCCCAAAAAATAGAAATAGGAAGTCAGTCCTGAAAGGAACAGTTCTACCTGGTGGACTAGTTACATGAGGCTGACATACTTGGAAAACCATTGTTCTCTAGCCAGTGCGCCGTTGACTGTACCCAAGAACGAATTTATGTACGCCAGAACCAGTGCTATGGCAGCACGAGGAAGCCAACAAAAGCGGACAAACCGAAGCAGCCAATTACAGACAGAAATCTAAACCACCAATTAGCCCAAAACAAGGTTGGACAAACTATTCAAATCCTCAAGCAAAACAGGACCCTGTTCAAACAGAGTGGCCATTTGGGAACCACCTTCTTTATCATGCACAAAATTCACTTGATTGAGTAGCAAGTAATACACAATAAGCCAGAACAACCCTCAGAACATGGATGCAAAATTAACTAGCAGTAAATAGCTGAAACACAGTAGCAAGACATTATTGAGCCTTCAAATCCGTTGTACAATGCCCACGTGGCACTTGCACCGAAAAAAGACAAAATATTGGGGTTCTGTGTGAACTATTATAAACTCAATCCGATAACACAGTCCGCACCCTGTCTGTCATTAACCTAGGCCATACACTAAAAGCCATAAGTGAAGCAAATTTGTGCAGCACGTTAAGATATGTGCAGTGGATACTGGCAGATTTCAGTCTACCCAGACTTCTGCAAGTATACTGCCTTCATGGCACTGAATGGCAAAATATATAAGTTCAAGGTTATGCCATTTGGGCAGACAAACGTCCTGGCCACCTTCCCGAGACTTATGTCCGAAGTGATACTCACCAATAACATTGGCCAATTTTCTCATGCCTACCTCGGTGATGTAATAGTTTACTAAGACAATTGGAAAGATCACAAATGCCACTTGCAATTAATGTCGGAGCAATTCACTATCCACAGGCTAACCTGTCGCCTAGAAAAATGCTATTTCGGAAAAACAGAACTTAAATTTATGGGACACCGTGCAACTCCCAAGTGGAACTTACTACAGCTTTTGCACCATTGTGGAAGCACAGCCTCCAAACAACTGAAAGCAGCTCAGATGTTTTCTCGGACTTTGTAAGTGGTTAAGGGTCTACACCCCAAACATAGCCGTACAGCTAGGCCCCCCAAATGAGATGGTAAAGAAAGCGCAGGGATGTCGATGGACCATTAAAAAACCAGCCACATTTGTTTGAAACCCTAAAGAAATTGTTTGAGAAACCTGGTATGTTTCACCAGCTGATGGCCGACTGACCTCTAATATTTCAAATGGATGCATATGGTGTAGGTCTAGCTGCCATCTTATATTAAGAGGGAGACAAGTGTGAGCATCATGTATTGGAAGAAAGCACAGTAGTATCTGACACAGAGAAGAGGTACCACTCCAATTAGATGGAATGCCTCGCAGTCATTTAGGCAGTAAAGAAGTTGCGATTTTATCTCGAAGGAGCTCCATTTATCTTGCACGCAGACAACCGAGCTCTCACTTCACTCCACATAGCTAGCAACCCCAAGTCAAAACTAGTCCAATGGGCCCTACTATTACAGGTGTTCACCTATGACGTACAGCATTGCACAGGAAGGGAAAATGAACCACTATCACAAGCCCCAGTTGCAGAACCTGAGGGGACAGAGAGAAAGGAATGGGAGCACATTCTGCCTCCTGAACTGTGCATCCCTCTCGTACATACAAAACAAATTACAGTGAAGCACCTTAAGGCTGTGATAGATAGAAAATAATTTGCAGTGCAGCAAACAGAGCAACGCTGAATCACCACGTCTGCTAAAACAATTTCCCCGCCATTTTAAGGATGGACAATGGTACATTTGGGCCAGACCAAATGCCACCACGCAAGATTGGAAGCTATGGGTGCCTCACAGAAGACAGGTAGATCTATACCATAATTTTTACAAACATCTGCATGCCAGACACCCTCGTGTAAAAGAAACTACACTGGAACTTACTCATTGCTACTATTGGAATGGAGTGCACAAAGATATTGAAAATTACATAAGTCAATGCCATATCTGTGCAGTCGATAAAGGTACATACAGCGTAACAAAGCTGTGATAACTGGGAAACATCAGTAGTAATAGGAAGTCATAGCAGTCAACTTTACTACAGGCAAATGCTACTTACTTGTTGTAACGACCTTTTCACAAGATGGGTCAAAGCATATCCCTTACCAAATGCTAAAACTACAACTGTCATCCACCTAATTCTTCCCACAATAGGGGTGCCTGAAGAGTATATTCTCTGACAATGCAGCCCAGTTCACCTGCAATATCTGAGATGCAGCACACAAAAATTAGGGGGTTGAATCCTGGACTACACCCAGTTACCTCCCTAAAGGAAAATGTCACTGAAAGGATAAATCAAGTAATCAAACGGGGAAATCAAGCAATCAAGAAGAACCTATGATTTTGGATGGGAAAAGACAACAGAAAATGGGATCAGCACATCCGAGACATCCTATGTATGCTCCAATAGAGAAAGAATGAAGCCCTCAGAGCCTCACCCAGTGAACTACTATTTGCGCAGACTTTAAGCCAACCTGGTGAGATGCAGTGGAAATAGAACTAGCTGAAGCCCCTGCCATGGAATAAAACATGCCAAAATTACAATGAGTGGGAAAAGGCCCAGAGAATGTAACAGGAATACATCTGCAAGGAGTATTCCGGCCTGGGATAAACAAACTTTGTTTCTGCTTAAGCAACAATGTGTACGTAAAAACACAGCCATTACACAATTTCACTATCTTTGAAGACAGCAGGAACACTGTCTGGCTCAAAGATAGCCGGAGAAATGTACAAAAGATGCACATCACCCACTCAAAGCAAACCAAAACACCCAACATTGAGCCAGCTGTAATAGTTCATGCAATGGTAGAACAGCTGTAGAACTGCTGGCCACTGCACTTTTCTTCCACCATGGAGCACACCCAGTAAAGTCACCATCGCGCCTTCCTACTCCTGCTGAAATGCATACAAGAGAGAGAGAGAAGAAAGGTCATGAATCCACCCCTGGCCGGTCAATCAACAGCAGGTGAGCAGATAGGCCTGCCCCTCACAGGTCCAGGTACACTACATACCCTCACTACCCCTATTCCACCGGTGGCCACCATGAAGGGGAAGGCAGAAAACTGCCACGTAGGTGAAGTACTGACTACCCCTCCACCAGCCCAGTTGAGGGCAGAGGCCATGTCCTGCATGTCACGAGCCGCGTCCTTGCCACCAGCCGACAGCGAGCCCATTCCTGCCCCTGCCCGTTATGTCCCACCACAGCCACAGTGACGACACCAACTGCCCTGATGTGAATGTACAGCGATTATTGAGGCAAGTTCTGGGTGCTACAAAGAGAATCCATGGCGCCAGCCATTCCCTTTTGCTGGCCAGTGCAGCCAGCTGTTCCTGATACAACGGCAGTTCCAGAGACGACATCAGCATCGTCATTCCTGTCACATCAGTTAAGATTCCTGCAGCAGCCGGAGAGACTCTGTGTACCTGAGTATCTTGTTACTCATGGCACCCGCTTAAAGTGTCAAGACACATCATTGCTGCATGTGTAGATCTTAGCAGTTAAAATTCCTCAAATCAATAGCTGTATACAACGTGTATCTAAAACACACACATAAATTTTAATAGGTTATTCCTGAGGTGGAAATACAAAGATTGAGACAGGGAACCCATGGTCCAGGCCAAATAGCAAGAGTGGTACACTCTTCCAAAGATTGAAAAAAATTATAATTTATTGTCATATTTATGAAACTGCTTGTGGGACAGAAATAAAGTAATGGTTACTAATCATTTAAACCATAATCATTGCTAAAGTGAATGTCGTGTACATGTAACTCATCGCAATCATGTTGAAAGGAGGTGTTGCCACCCTTATTTCTGCAAAAAAAAAATGTATGTTAGAGGTATAATTTCCTATTTTTGACTAGAGAATAGGAAATGCTGGCAAAATTAGCAACATACGTGTCTTTTGTAAAAAATTGTCTAACTCTTGGTCTTTTTGAGTAAAGCGTATGTTTGATTTCCCAGAGAAGTGTTACTACCTGCCAGGTAGGCAACCAGTATTGGCTGTATGCATGCTGCGCCGTAGTGGTGTGTGGACATTACGTACAAGTGGTTTGTGGCGGAACTGAAACGTAACTTGGGTCGTCAAATGGGGTTTCTAAGAGGCGCAGAATATTGGTGTGCATCATGGTTTTACCCCACTCTCATTATCAGTTATGTAGTTTCCCTCCTTAACAGAGGAGAGGACTGAAGAACAAAACCCACATTTCACCGCACATTGCATGCATTCTACTACACATAAACATGGTCAATTATGCAAACTCAGAAATGAAAGACATGGTTCTGCTTTACAGATTGTACCACCAGTGGTTTCCAGCACAGCAGCAACTTCATCACGAGACCTTCTCAACTGTGCCTCAGAGACTACTATTAACAAGCACCTTTAAGGAACGAGGTGGGTCTGGTCACCCGAGAAATGTCCGTACACCAAATGTTGAAGAAGAAGTGCTCAATCTTGAGGAGGAACACCAGTCAACAAGCAACCGGACCATTGCGCACGGAATGAGTGTGTCCCATTCCAATGTATGGCATGTTAAGCACGAGCAGCTGCTGCTGCCTACCACGTGCGAAAGTTGCAGGCTTTGGGACCAGCAGATTTCATTTCTCAATGTGATTTTTCGCAGTGGTTTTTGCAACAGTGAACAGTAATTCCTCATTTTACTTCCATTGCATTGTTTACTGATAAAGTGACATTCACGAGAGACTGTTATTTCAACAGCAGGAACAGTCACTTGTGGGACAGCATCAATCCTCATGCAACTGCCACCACAGGCAACCAACACAAATTGTGTGTGAACATCTGGGCGGGAATTGTGGGTGATCATCTCATTGGGCCATACTTGATGCCACAACGAAAGACTGGGCACATGTACTGCCAATTCCTGCAATTTACATTGCCAGATTTCCTCGAGGATGTGCCGCTCACGGTCCGGCAACGTATGTGGCTTCAACACGACGGTGCACCTCCACATTCCACAAGAGCTGTACATGATCACCTCAACATAGCATTTCCAGCACAGTGGATTGGAAGAGGTAGATTGGAAGAGGTGGACCTGTTGTATGGCCAGCATGCTCTCCTAACCTTAATCTGCTAGACTTTTTCCTGTGGGGGTTCATCAAGGCTCTGGTGTATGACAAACCCACTGAGTCAGAGGAAGATCTGTTAGCCAGGGTAATGGCTGCCTGTGATAAGGTTCAATATATACAGGATGTTTTTGATAGGGTACTCTAGTTTTTCATACACACACAATTGTTGCAATGAGGTTGGCAGTCACCATTTTTTACACTTTTTGTAAAGTTGCTTATGATGGTAAGACTGTTACACTTCAGTAGAATCAGATATGAAGAATTATCATGTTGGGCATCATTTGTAACATTTTAATGGAATCAGATATAAAGAATTTATGTAAAATTAGCAATTCAAAATTATTTTCACTATTTTATTTTCTGTTTATTCATCTTCTCCAACACATTACACAAATTATTATTTCATCTTCTCAACCAAATTCAACAATTATGTTTATCTTCTCAACACCAAAACTGTTTTGTGCTCAAAAATAGTTACTTCCGAAGTATTTTGTCTCATTGAACACGAAAATCACCATTAAAAGTTGAGATTAGCTCTTGTTTTCAAGATAAGAACCAACTTGGAAATCTCACTATGGCTGGTTCGTGGGAAATCGAATGTTCGAAAGTTGGTACTCCTGTGTAGAATCTTTTTGATGTTCTTTTTCCCCGGCATATGGAAGCATCTCCCTTGGGACAGACCGTCTTTTGAACAGGTGAGAGCGTCAGTAGAACGAAAAAAAGACAACAGTGCGCAATTCAAGTAGCATTCTCTGTTATTCGCATTACAACTGAAGGTAAGCAAATTTAACTATATTAACGGTATCAGTCCAATCAACGGTATCCATCGCTCTGTTTGACATTTTGAGTCACGTTTCAAATGTTTAAGCACACTGTGGAGTATTAAACCAGTGAAAATTTGATGCTACTGCCACCTGAGTTATACAGTCTGATAGCTAGTAGGGTAATGAGTTACCATACTTTGGTGCAGACTAAGGGCACCTGTGGTTGTTGCGTAAGGGGTAAACCAATACTCTTATTCTCGGTTCATTAACCCATCAGTCTTTTATTTGTCTGAAGGTAACATAGGCATTTACACACACTGGCAAGACTGAGGCCCCCTACAAGTCGTAGGCCTGAAGAGCTGGTTGGCGGAATACTATGTGTTGGGGGAAGCTGCTTGACTGCAGATGTTTGTACTTCTCTGTGACTGCGGCTTTTGGTGAGTTCCTGCGATAGCGGGGTCTTGTGAGTTGGGTGGCCCTTTTACAAGCCCTCGGACTGGCTCTCGTTGGCGTGCTGTACTCAGCTGGCTTCCTCCTTCGGCTTCGACTGACTCCCTACCACGTCCCGGTGAGGAACCCTTGCCGGGCCCCCACCCAGCTTCAGCCTTCTCAGCGCCGGGCTGCACTGGACTACTCCCTCTCGACGTGGCTCCTCGTTGAAGCTCACCACAAGTCTCCCCCTTTGGTTGAAGCAGCTGGGTCAGCTCGGCTTCCCTTCTCAGAAGTCCAGAATTTATTTCCCGGGACTTGTGATGTCTCTTCGATCTCGGCTGGCGTTCCTCATCTGAGACCTCGCGTCCCCTCTCCTACATCGACATCTGCCACGACCCGTCTCGCGCTCCCAACTTCTCCGCCTCAGAAACTGCCACTACTTTTTCGGGAATAAACTCATAAGTTCTCGGCACTTCTACTTGGTTTGTCCCGGAAATTTACACAAAGTCTCTGCTGTTCCTGGGTTCTCTGCCTGGTGACGTAACAATTGACTCACTGACTGACTGACTGCTTCCCACTCGTCTCGCACTTTGTGTCTCAACTTGGTTTGTCCCGGAACTCTACACATACTGTCTCGGGCTAACTGACTGAACTTCACTAGCTCGGCCGGGATCCGAAACCCCGGCCTCAGTTGACTGGCTGACTGACTGACTCCTACATTACTCTCGGGGCTAGGAGCTCACTGCTCCGCCTTTCTGCAAAGTTACTGAACAACTGGCTGTGAACAACTGACTGGGCCGGGGTCCGAACCCCGGCCTTAGTTTACCCACTCGCGCGCTAACTGCCTTCTCCGCCTCGCATCGCAGCTGCCTAACAACTCCTTCCCGTCTCGGCTGAACAACTGCACGTGAACAACTGACCGTCGTCTCGGCCACGGAACAACTGTCTCCCGCCTTGGCTGCCTCGTGAATTTAACTTGTGTCCCGCTATATTTGACTGACCTTTGTCAGCACTTTCTGGTGAGAGAATCTGGGACTTCCCCCTGTGTCACTAGGACTTTTTTGTGACCATTTTTGCGTCTTGTCAGCGGCTTGTGAGCTCCATCTATGGTGGAGGTACAGTGAGGGTGGGGTGACTGGGATTCCTACAGTACTAATTTCCGAGCTGCGGTCTGCACAAATTCTAGCCGGGGCATTCCTTGTTTCCTTTGTCGTGTGGCTTATCTGGTTGAAGGTTTATCCCCGAGCAGCTATACGCCTCGGGACATCCCCTGTTTCATTCTGGCTTCGGTTCTTCNCATTCCCTGTTTCCTTCGTCGTGTGGCTTATCTGGTTGAAGGTTTATCCCCGAGCAGCTATACGCCTCGGGACATCCCCTGTTTCATTCTGGCTTCGGTCCTTCGCCGAGAGTGAATCCCCAGGTTGGAAGTTGCGTTGTCAGCTGCCTGCCCTGGCTAAGTATGACAGGGTGTAGTAACAGCGCATGCCTATCCTATAAAGCGACATGCATCAACTTGCTTTTTTGATGATTTATTTAAATTACGATTTCTGACATTTTGATCATATGCGCTTGCAATTTCAACTGGGTGTAGTGGATGTATATTAACAATCTTGGTATCATTTTTTTTTTTTTTTTTTTCTCAGAAAAATATGGGCTTTCAAATACAAAATTTAAAAAATTTGACGATTTAAATATGAATTACAATTTAAAAAGTTTTTTTTTTTTTTTAATAATTGTTATTTCAGAATTAATCACTATAACAGATCACTAAAATTTTCAATTTTCTGCTTTCAGATCAGAATGCCACGGAAGTGTGTTAATGACATCAACAACTTTTGTAACGTCTATGGTGAAATGACTTTTGAAGCCCAGAAGTGAACCATCAGCCCAGTTGTAAAGACAGCTTACTTCCATTACTTCGGTGTGAAGGTAGGTGACCAGGATAAATCGTGGGCCCCACATGTTTGTTGTAACTCTTGCTCAGTGAGACTGCGAGAGTGGCCGAGTGGGAAGAAACGAGCAATGAAGTTTGCTGTACCCATGGTTTGGCGTGAGCCAACAAATCATGTCGACAATTGTTATTTCTGCATGACACCCCACATGAATCGAGGTTGGACAACAAAGAAGAAAGAATCACTGCGTTCCATCAGCCATTCGGCATGTTCCTCACTCGGCTAATCTGCCAATTCCTGAACCACCTCAAAATTATGAGATTGAAGAGGATGATGCTGAAGAAGAAGAAGTCGTTAGCCCTGGGACTTCCCATGGCCCATATTTCGAGGCAGAAGATTTGAATGAGCCCCACAGNTGAGGCACAAGATTTGAATGAGCCCCACAGATTAAATCAGACAGAATTGAGTGTTCTCGTAAGAGATCTTGACTTGCCAAAGGAGAAAGCAGAGCCTCTGGCATCAAGACTGAAGCAATGGCATCTACTCCAACCAGAAGTAAAGATCACAGAGTACAGGACTCGTCACAAGAATCTTCTTCATTTCTTTGCAAAGAAAGAACATGTGGTTGCTTGTATTGATGTCAACGGCTTGATGAATTCCCTGAATATATCTCATGATCCAAGCAAGTGGAGGTTGTTTCTAGACTCTTCCAAGCTTAGTTTGAAAGCAGTCTTACTACACAACGGCAACCTTCTTCCTTCCATTCCCATTGGACATTCCGTTCACATGAAGGAAACTTACGGGAATGTGACATTACTTCTAGAGTCAATCAAATACGAGGATCATAAATGGCAGATCTGTGGTGACTTGAAAGTTATTGCTTTACTCCTGGGAATGCAGTTAGGCTATACCAATTACTGTTGTTTTCTGTGTTTGTGGGACAGTCGAGATAGACAATCTCACTACATAAAAGACAAATGGCCTTCAAGAAATATGAATCCCGGAGAGAGAAATGTCCAAAATGAGCCTCTAGTAGATTCAAATAACATTCTGCTTCCACCCCTGCACATTAAGCTGGGAATAATGAAGAACTTTGTGAAAGCCATGAACAAGGATGGAGAGGATTTCCAATACCTTAGAGCGAAATTCCCAAGATTGAGTGAAGTAAAGGTTAAGGAGGGAATCTTTGTGGGCCCCCAAATACGCACAATAATGAAGGACCCTGCTTTTGATAAAATTTTGGAGGGGAAAGAGAAAGCAGCCTGGGAAGCCTTTAAAGGTGTGGTACGAGGATAGGTACGAGGTACGAGGTACGAGGTAGGCAACAGAAAAGACGAGAACTACCAACAGTTGGTGAAAGAACTCCTACAAAAGATCCATGACCATGGATGCAATATGTCTCTGAAACTTCATTTCCTCCACTCCCATCTTGATTTTTTTCCCTAAAAACTGTGGAGCTGTAAGGTAAGCAATGAGCACGGTGAAAGGTTTCACCAAGATATCTCTGCAATGGAATGAAGATATCAGGGTCGTTGGGATGAGTCAGTGCTCGCCGACTACTGCTGGACTATTACAAGAGATGCCCCGGCTTTGACGTACAAGAGGCAATCCAAAAGGAAACGTTCACAGGAATACACTAAAAACAACCGCTGCTTTCTGAAAAATGAACATTGTTTAATGAAACATAACCTATTGTATTATATTTATTACACAGAAATTTTTTTCTTCTTTAATTTACCTTTAAATCAGTGTGTGGGCTGTTGTGTGTCTTTCTCCAGTGGGCTGTTGTGTATCTTGAAAACAAGAGCTAATAAAGAAATTTCATTTACATAATGGTTTTTTTCGACCCAACATTAGTAAGAATTGGCTATTTAGAACCAGGAAACGGACAGAATTTTCTCTTTTACATAATCAATTAATAAAACTTTCTAAACATTTCACAGAAATTATTTCTGATTAATTATATTTCTTTTAATGTACACACGTACATATTTGGAGGTAGTGAGAATTATTCTGACGGAAAATTTTTTAGTTATGTTTTACTTCTGCCTTACTTATGTTGTCTCCTGTCATGCAATTGGCTGTCGTCTGACCACGACACATCTCTCTGCCAATCAGCAATAGCAAGATGAGAAACAACCAGGATAGTTTTATTTAGTACTTGTGTTTAATAAAAATTTAATGCTGACCACCTTCCAGATATGAAATGAAAAATAATAAACAAAATATTAAAACTGAATACTGTCTAGAAACAAATGAAAAATACTTGCACATGATCTCTATATCAATAAACTATTAAAATAACCAAGGATTATACTGTGTACTCATGTGACAAATAATAATTTGGAAATTATATTAAAGAAAGTGACAACATAAGCAAGTATTCTGTAAAAATATATAATTGAAATATCTATGACTAGTGTTAATCATAACCCTTAAAAATTGCAAGGTTACAAGACAATCTAGTAGTGCAAGAACTTCAATTTCTTTAATCTGATTTCTTTACTCCTGAGAGACAATTCCACCAAACTGTTATTTGTGCAACTTGCTAATGTACGACTACACACAGAGTTGCAGAAAACTCATTCCACTATGGCGCGACACGCAGGCGGCCATTACTGGTTACCTACCTGGCAGGCAATCACACTTTTCTGTCAAATCAAACATACGTTATACTTGAAAAGGACAAGAGATAGACAATTTCATTAACTTTATTAATGATCATGGTTTATTAAATAGTAACCATTACTTTGTTTCTGTCCCTCAAGCAGTTTCCTAAATATGACAATAAAATATAGTTTTTCCACAAACTTTGGAAGCCTCTACCGCTCTTGCTATTTGACCTGAACTATGGGTTCTCTATATCAATCTTTCCATTTCCACCTCACAAATAACATATCAAAATTTCTCTGTATGTTTTGGATACATATTGTATTGTATAGTGTTTTCCCCGTAGAATAGATTAGAGATAGGAAGTGCTTTAAAAGAGTGAATCCCTTATGTCAAAGCAGAGTACCCCTCCCCTTCACCGCACAAGAAGTAAATTTTGACCCACAGCAGTTTGCCAGTTATCTGCACATACAAAACCAGGTAAAAAGCTACATCTGCAGGTAGCACAGTTGTATGCTGAAAGTTTCTTGTACTAGAGATACACAAGTCCTTTGAATGGTGTTCTCTGCGCTTATTTTTAATGTTATCTGTGACAGCTAACATCAATCGCAGGCACACTTCACTGTAAACCTTGACACACCACAAGCGCTGTCGTCGTACACATTATAGCCTCTGCCTTTGACACTCTGTTTAGGGTGTGGAGCATAAATGCATTGCCAGATGTGCAGAAGAATACTGCATGTGTTTACACAACGCAGTGCTCGAAAAAGTTTCCCAGGAATGTGATTCCCTCCTGCTAGCAGCGCAGATTCGCCCTTTAAAGTAAGGTTCATGGTTGCTGTGCAAATTAAAGGAAGCAAATAATAGTATACATTAAACAACAGTCTGTGTCATTTCATGGACTTGCTGTATTTAAACAATTACACATTTTCACTTCAAAACTGTACACCACTAGTGTATATAACAAAAAGATACCAAAAAATATAAAAAATGCACTGCTGTTGCAAACTTGAAAAAAATGTCACACTGGCAGCAAATAATGTTTTGATACATATCACATAAAAATAAACTATCAATTTATTAATAGTAAAATAATTTTAATTGGTAAACATGTTGTAATTAAAATGCAATTTCCAATTGGCTNAACTATCAATTTATTAATAGTAAAATAATTTTAATTGGTAAACATGTTGTAATTAAAATGCAATTTCCAACTGGCTCTTAACAGTATTTTCAGGTAAAAAAGTTGCTATAACGGAAACAAGATAAGCGTAACAGGCAAGGAAGAAAAAGGGGGCATGGAATGTGTCAGTCTGTACATACACATCTCAGCAGATAAGTACACTGCAGAATAGAGAACTGTTGACAGGTTTGTGATTTTGCATGCGTGCTGCACATTCACGTGAAGGTACATTTTAATGAATTTCTGCCGGGTTTCTTTTATTTTCCCAGTGTAATNCATGCGTGCTGCACATTCACGTGAAGGTACATTTTAATGAATTTCTGCCGGGTTTCTTTTATTTTCCCAGTGTAACGCATTACATAACGGTAGAGTACACATAACGCATATTGTTTTTAAATCCTGCAGCTTGCAATTGGGTTTTAATAAATTTTTGTGGCAATGTTTTTGTTTTTAAAACTTTATTACTATATATTATTTTATTTTCAATGGTTCTCAAAAAATTTTTTTGTAAGACAAGGTATCTGTGTGAAATAGGTGCCGTATTATACTGTGTACCATATAAGAAGGCCACATTCTTGACAGTTGACAATCGCCGTGCCTTTTCGTTTATGTATCCATTCGCCATCAACTGGCGTGTCAAGAATAGGCTTTGATGTGGCGAGTCAGCGCGTCCAGGAGGTGCTGCTCCGTGTGGCAATTGGTGAACTGCTTGGGTGGCGCTGCATTCGTAAACGGAGCTTGGTGGACGTGTGTAGGGTCGTTCGTAAATGCGGTACACAAAATATATGTTACTTTAAAAATTATACAGAGCTCGCAGGAAAATATAATTATTTGTATATGCGCGTAAATACGTTATTTTAAACAACAAAACTATAATATGTTTCTGGGTGTAGTTCGGGATATGGATGACAGATGGCATGGAAGGGCATGTTGTGGCAGATGGTGCGCTTTTAACTCACAAGATAGCAGCACCTGGTTTGAGTGTCTGGAAACTTTGGATTTTTTCGTCACATTTGGATATGTATCGTTTTATTGTGCATCTCATTTTGAACACCTATACATTACTATTTTATCACAAAATTTTGTCTCTTAAACTAAAAACTGCTGTTTTATGACCACCTAAAATAAAATGTATTAATTAATCTACGAACTCTTTCTTATCTGCGTATTTTCTGCTTGTGTGATGTGCTTCGCCACTGCTCTCAGAATAGCCAATGTAATATTAACTTTTGTTCGTTCGTGCATCAGCTGATACAGGATTTTGTAAATGGGACGTTAGTTGTTTTCAATATATTAAGTTGCCACTCACTGACTGTCAGAATGTGGCCTTCTTATATGAAATGAACTATAACAAGGTCTGAGGGTACTTTTTAATTTTCTTCTAAATAATTATTTTGTAAGTTATATCCGCCAATGACTCACCTTTCCTTTGTCAGAATCTCAACTGAAACATGTGTACCATTTTGCTCCACCAGTGAATGCTGCAAAACCAAAATAAATACACACCATATAACAGTACAGTAGCAATAATAGTACACACATGCATTAAGTACCAGACCTATTAAAATGATAACACCAACCTCAAAAAAATTTTTCTTCTTAGCATATGGACTGTGAAAATTACAAGAGAAAATAAAACTTGTTGAAGAAGAGAAGACTGCTCAAATAATGCCTTGTCCACAAGTCAAATTCAGAAATAAGTGAACACGTGTATAATCGTATGAATGTTTTTTATTTGCAATTATTTTTTCACCCATACAGGCAAGTGAAGCACGTGTATATTGATACCCAGTTGAAA
>NQII01015856.1:0-15625 GCA_002778355.1 Clitarchus hookeri
TCATGGACGACAAACTTAAAAACATCAGTAGCTTGAGAGTTTTCTCATTAAATTACAGTGTAGTAAATTCACGCATTCTTCAAAATCATTCAGGGGGAGAAACTTCTAGTTAAATTATGTATAATAATTTTTTTTCTAAACTTATCATTTTTTAATGTAGAACAATCAAAAGTTTTTATAATTTAAAAGATAATCGTTATGAAGTGTACATGATTTTATAGCCAAACCATTATGTCTGTACATGTTAAGGTCATTTGGAGTTCGAAATTTGTATACACTATTTAATGTTGCATGTAACACTTTATATACTGGTATGAATCAATCACTGCTTAAAAGTATGTTTTTTTTTAATAAAAAAATATTTCAAAATGTGTGATTTTTGAAAGATAATACTTTTGGGTCATGCTGGAGATAAAAGTATGCATAACGTATGACTTATTAATCTTCCTCTTATAATAATTAAATAAAAGACAGCTTGAGCACATAGATAAATAATACATGATCAACTCATTAATTAATTATAAAATCAATGTTTTCGAATAACTAATTTTATAAGGTTATTTTGTTATAATACTTTTAAAATACTGGAATAGATATATTAACATTTCATAAAATTTAACATGGAGTCTGGTTGGATTGTCTAATTAGTTTGTAAGTAAAATATATTTTGTTTACGCTATGTTTTTAGTCGTCAAATAGGTATATTTGGTTTCTCTTAAGAACTTGTTTTCCGTGGCTGGCAATGTACGAGAATGACGAGCCCTACCTTCCACCACTTCTAGCCATCTGACTCCATGCAAGAGACACACATAGTTGCGACCACAAGAAGTCGAGGTCAGTTTTCAACAAGACGTCGATGGTGGGATATTGGTGTGTTGTGATAATTTCCTGTTTGAGTGTGTCCCATCTAAAACTTTTGAGTCCAAGAACCGAACTTCACCTAACTCGATATTTTAGTACCCCACAGAACATTCGACTTTCATAGTTTTCGACCACGTCGGGTGCTTATTTCAAAATGGCGGTCATCAAAAATGCAGGGTATTATGTCATCTCAGCGACAATTTAACCAAATTAAACTTAATCTTTCATGTTATCAGCACATCGTGTAAGCAATAAATTAAGAGAGATATATTATTTTGGAATGTAGAGCTATGCCAAAATTTGAGCTTATATCAAAAATACTCAACTTATTTCCACTAAATTTGGCATGTAAGTAATACTTTGTATGCCTTGTGAACACAAGCAATTTACATTTACAAGGCACTTATTTTCAGAAATGGATGTTTTGCAAATATTTTAGGTTGACTTGCAATATATACTCTACTCTTACAAGACGCCAGGGGCGTATTTTAGTTCGTGAGGGATAGAGGTCTGATTGAAGTAAAATAAGTAAATTTGTGTTTTTTTTATTTATCTATACTGCTACAAATATTCACACAGCTATTATTTACAGAATTAAACTACATATCTATACTATAAAATTTGTTATTCTCAATGAGTTCAATATGTAAAGTCTATCTCAATTTTCATTGAAATCCTTATCAGTGTCTCTATGTTGGTTACAGTCACTTAATTCTAACTCATTATTTACACATATTCAATCTGCCTATTACCATCACTCCAAATGCCTTACACTCACGCATCGAGTTCAATAGTCCCGCCCGTCAGTCTCACTCTTCACTGTGCCGATGCTTGCAGTCTCCATACTACTTTCTCGCTAGTCACTCTCGTTGCCTATATTCGCTTTGCTGGCTTGTCCCTTCGCTGTTTTCGCACATCCGTCCCTTAAGGTCNCTAGTCACTCTCGTTGCCTATATTCGCTTTGCTGGCTTGTCCCTTCGCTGTTTTCGCACATCCGTCCCTTAAGGTCGCACAATCCTCCAAACTTTAGACTGTCGGCTCGGAGGTTGTCACGGCTCAATTAGTCTCGCTGACCCGATCTCGAAGGTTACCCACACCCCAAGTTTAGCCAAGAGAGTTACGGGCGATGACCATAACATTCTTGCAACGATAACCCTATACATTCAATGTGCTAAATTTCGGAAGCTCGTGAGTCCCGATAGGCTTATCACGGCGGAAACGGCACAGTTTTGTAAATCTCCGCACACTCCTTAAGTTACCGCTCGCCCTTGGCACACAGATTCGCTCGCTCGAGCGGGTCGGGGCAAGGGAAGCCATGCAGAGCAGCATGCATGTAAAAATACCATTTTAAATATGTAGACCAAACTTTGTATGCTGAAAATTTTTATTACAATAATCAAATGTGCCAACACATNAATACCATTTTAAATATGTAGACCAAACTTTGTATGCTGAAAATTTTTATTACAATAATCAAATGTGCCAACACATAGTCTGCTTTGTCTGCCATTTTGTAAGCTATCGCCTCATAAAAAATAAAGCTCAATGTCAACTCGAGACACAATCAATCGATTCCTACCAAAATCGGTAAACAAGAACTACTACGGGAGGCCATGTAAAACGTATGTTTTCGATTAAGTAAGGCACTTATTTTCAAAAGGGTGGTCATTGAACATTCTAGCTAAGTTTTCTGTAACTACGACACCATAAAACCAATTTCTTCTTAATTTTGTATACTGCTATGGATTACAAAAATTGAATATTTTTACAGTCTATTTTGTCCGCCATATTGTATGACAGCACCGCACACAAATAATATTGTTATGTAATGTCTCAGGAAACAACACACCGATTACTACCAAATTTGGAGAATAAGTAGTCGTATACTAGGTCATGAAAAAACAGGTTTTAAGTAAATCGAACACTTAATTTCAAAATAGCGGCCATATAAACATTTAAGACTACTATGTTATATCTACGAAACCATGTAACCGATCTCAACTTATCTTTGTGTGCTGGAAGTATATATTACATAAATCAAATGTGACTCCACTAAGTCTCTTTTTGCGTCATTTTGTATTACAAAGCCAAATGAAAAAATTAAGTTTTTATGTCATACAGCAGAAAAAAGTTATCCCTTTCGTACCAAATGTTGGAAACATGTATAAGATACTATGATAGGCCATGTAAAGTGATATGTTTTAAGTGGGTCAGGTACTTATTACGTTACATGTACAAAACCGTGTAACAAATTTCAATTTGACTATGTAAGTACACTGGAGAGCCAAAAACACTGGTATAGGTGTGTTTATGCGAATAACAGAGGTATGGAACCAATCAGAGTGACGCGATGCAGTCGGCAGCTAGATCGGTTACCGCTGCTACAATGGCAGCTTATCAAGATTTAAGTGAGTTTGAACGTGGTGTTATAGTCGGCGCACGAGAGATGGGATATAGAATCTCCGAGGTAGCGATAACATTTGAATGTTCGCGTACAACCATTTCACGAGTGTACCGTGAATATTGGGAATCCGGTAAAACATCCCATCCTCGACATCGCTGCGGCTGGAAAAAGATCGTGAAAGAACGGGACAAACGACGGCTGACGAGAATCATTAAACGTGACAGACGTGCAATCCTTTCTCAAATTGGCGCAGATTGGATTTGTGGAATACCCTGCAGGATAAATAGTGTGAATTGCCTCCTGCATACCTTCAGTCATTAGTCGAGTCCATGCCACATCGTCTTGCTGCACTTCTGCGTGCTCGGGGGGCCCTACACGATATTAGGCAGGTGTACCAGTTTTTTTTTTTTTTTTGCTTTTCAGTGTATTATGGCAAAATTTATTACAATCATCAAATATGTCTTCACAGAGACTCTTTTATGTGCCAATTGTTTCAGATAGCATCAAATAAAAAATTAGAATTGTGTGTTATATATCGGAAATAACCAATCAATTCCCACCAAATTCATGTGACAAGTTATACTTCTGCAGTACATTCAAGTTGATTTGACTCGAGGAGGTAGACACATAGTTCAACATAACAGCCATGTATATATTCTAGGTTAAAGGCTGTTCACGATAATGTAAGCACTTATGAAAACAGTCTTATTAAAAATTAGTCACTGCTCCTACCTGCATATATTTTAACGGGCGCACTAAGTGACATGCGCCCAGTAAAGTTGGTAACGATGGTAAGAAAGAAGGTTCCATGTGATATTTGGATGAATAGTGCAATAGGGGTGCCTTTTTTATATTTAAAATAAATACTTGTCCATTTTAAGTTTTTTTTTTTTTTCGTGTTAAGTCTTGTTTTCCATGACAGACATCTTCATCGCAATGGCGAGTGTCCANTGTTAAGTCTTGTTTTCCATGACAGACATCTTCATCGCAATGGCGAGTGTCCAAAAATCTCTATCAAGACAAAGTAGTTCCATATCTTAACGACGAATAAAAAGTGTTAAGTAACCATTTGTGATAACTTAAATTATAGTTTTCACGTTCTGTTTCTTTATGCATCGAAGTGTAAAAATGCGCATATTAGTGAAATACTTACTTTTCTAATAATTTCCCAGTTTCACCTGAATTACGCATGGATAAAGTGATGAAACCCAATACAATGTTAATTTTACATAAGGTGGAAGAATACACAACGTGCATACAAGTAGATCAGTAGATCTTAAGCAGGGCTTTCAAAGGTGGTAATTTTGCCGGGAACACCCTACCGTATTCTTCATGTCTCAAATAATTTCAACCTAACTTTATATGTTTGCAACTTCTGTGACGAACTTCACATGTGCTAATACATAAATATTTTGCCGCCATTTACGAAGATAGAATCACAAGAGAAAATGGAGCCTCCATGCCATATCTCGAGGAGCAATTAACCGATTCCCACCGAATTCTGTACACTAGTAGTACCACATTAGGCCATGTAAACTTATATTTTTTGAGTAGGCCAGGAATTATTTTAAAAAATGTCAGCAATATAAATAATTTAGATTCGTATGTTATATATTAAACAATTAAACAAATTTCGACTCAACTTTGTGTACTGGCAGTATATATTATACGTGCCAAATATACATATAAGAGTCTCTTTCACCAACCATTTTGTAAGATTAGTATCAGGAGAGAAAACTGAACAATTTTTGCACTCTTTCAAGTACTAGTTATTTTATTCCCACCGGATTTCGCACGCAAGTAATATGACAGTAGATCATGTAAACATATAATCTAAGCAACTGGCATTATTGTTATGAAAAAGCTGGCGCTGTACGTTTTTCAAATTAGTAAACCCTGTCTACCAAAACATTAGACAATATAACAACTGAAATGGATGCTCCTAAACCTACCTTCGTAATGCAGTTGGTGCATGCTAGCTTACGGTGCGAAGAGTTCTGAGTTTGAATCCCGTGTGAATGTATGTGTGCGGGTGTGTGTATGCCTACAGAGAGAGCGAAAGATAGAGAGGGAGAGGGAGAGAGAGATCGTGCACTAAAAGAGGTAGAAGAAAGCACTCCGAGGAAAGAAATTAAACAAATGTCATCCATTCCATCGCGTAGGGGAAGGGTGGGTCGAGTTTATTCTAAGTTTTTCTTTCCGACGAGATAAACTACTACTTTACAACTATTGGCTGCGGAGAACTGTGTTCGGGGTATTATAACCTTGAAACTAAGGTCGTTTGACGCCACGGGCTGGCAAGAATAAAGTCGGAGCGTACCAACTGCCAACAAGCAGTCGGCAGGCTAGTATTCCGTAGTTAAATCGATATGTCAGGCATCGTTATTAAATGTGGTCATATACGAGTGATACAGAAAGTAATATAGTGCAGTATGAAGTCAATCGGAACGTGTTTGTGATGTACGGAGTTCTAATTACACCACATATAAATCTGCGTTACCAGTAGGCACGCAATCTTGGTTTTACTTATTACAACACGCATTACATGCGCCCATCCTTCTTGAACACCGTACACAACTTAATACACACTATTTTAGGTGTGAAATATTATTTCAAGTGCATAAATGTATAAACCCTCCAATGTAAATATTTATTTAATAAGTATTATTATGGTACACAAGCACATGGAGTAAAGGACATAATGGGAAAGAATTAAACGGGATCCGTCTTACTAGGAGTGCAGAAGGATCACAGCACCTGCGAGATAGAAAAGGGAGATAAGGCTATGACACTCACAAGCTGTCAATTATCTGCCTGAAGAGTGTACCCTCAAAACCAATATTTTACAGTGCTTTATTGACCATGCTCAAAGTTCCTTGTCGCCTGTAAAATTTTAATAATAAATAACAAAATATTTGTTTTCAAGTTGCTACCCGATCTGAATTTTAAATCACGAGCTATTGTTTCCCTCTGTCCTTTTTTTAAGCCCTTCTCCTACTCCCCCCTCCACTTAAACTGTTGCTTTTAACACTCTTGCTTTTTTTATTTCAATTTTTCTTTATCTTTGATCCAGCCAGATTTGAAAGATTAATTGTGCGGGGTTTTGCGTACAAGCGAGATGCAGTGAAAGAGCAAAGTCTAAAAGACATCCCTATTCTCTATTGGGATCCTACCACCTGGTTACCGTATGGTGTTAACAATTGTGAAGCTTGGTAAGGATGTATTGCAAATTATGCCTCATTTGTACCAGCATAATCATTGCTCATCAACCTGCACCCATGACGACTTGACGTTGGCCAACAAGAATGCTCTTGGCGTAACTTGACACTGGGAGAAATGTGTTATTTTTTAACAGGTTATTAATTTGTTTCAAAACGTTTTCCTTTAATATTTAAATAGTTTTGTTTTATTAAGGTACGTTTTATAACTGACTGTAGTTTTGTTNTTGTACCAGCATAATCATTGCTCATCAACCTGCACCCATGATGACTTGACGTTGGCCAACAAGAATGCTCTTGGCGTAACTTGACACTGGGAGAAATGTATTATTTTTTAACAGGTTATTAATTTGTTTCAAAACGTTTTCCTTTAATATTTAAATAGTTTTGTTTTATTAAGGTACGTTTTATAACTGACTGTAGTTTTGTTCACGCAGATAAATAAATATCTATAACCGGCCCAACTACCTCGTTACACCAGCATAGGCACTGTCTACTGGTTTCAAGAAGAGGGAAGAAATCTCAAACTTTCTGCGACAAGACCCATATTTATTTCAGTCTTATTACTTCACTCGCTCCCCCTTTACTATCATACTGTACTCTGTGTGTATGTTTATGCTGTTATGCACGTATGCAACACTTGTTTTATGTGAACCAAGGTGTAAATATTTAAATTAAATAACTTTTACTAAAATATAAAACAAATTTCCGTACGTAGAAACCAATAAACAAGATATGAATTGATAAGAAATAGGCAAGCACTCTACAGTAAGTTACGAATACTTACTGCCAACTGAAGTAGAGTCTGTTCACAGTAAAGTGAGCACTTTTGTAATCAGCCTTTGAAAAATGTCACTGCCTCAACCTGCATGTATTTTAACAGGCACGATATCTGGCATGAGCCCAGTAAAGTTGGTAACGACGGAGGGAAAATAGTTCCATTTATTAACGTCGAATTAAATGTGTTCGGTAAAAATGTGTAAATGCTGAAATTATCTCACTTTATTTTTGTATTTTTTAGTGATTTTATGTGTAAAAATTAGCAAAGTTGCAAAACATTTACTTTTCTAATGATTTCATAGTTCGCCGCAAAAGACGCATGAATAAAGTGATCGGGCCCACAGCCATGTTAAATTTACATATGGTTGGTGTACACAATGTTATCAGAGAAGTAGATCCTACGCAGTGCTTTCGAAATTAGTCAGTTTATTGTGTACGGCCTATAGTGAATAACCCTGCATGTCAATCAAGGAAGGGGGAAGGGGGACACCTCTGCTGGCTGAAAAGTGGAGGGTGACCACCTCTTTTGCCCCCCCCCCTCCTCCCGACATAATCGGTGCCCGTGAACACCATTACAACTTCATAGCGATTACGGACTCTAGACCCGACTATACTCCTGGTGCGTCAGATATGTAACCTCGTGACCTGGGGCTTATACTAAGTCATTCGTTTCCTTTCCTTTTGACAAAAATAATTGTTACTACTCGATTTTCGTTTCCTCGTGAAAGGAGGTATTTTTTCTTAAGTGCCTTCAAGTGTTCGTTTGACTTCACTGTGTTCGACATCACATTCTAAACGATATTGAAGCCCTTCGGGCTTTCGTTACGGAGTTTTATTATCAAAACACGACGGGTGCTTGGTACGGGTTGTTATCTGTTTCTGCGGATGACGAGAATCGTGAAGTATTGTATCTTATTACAGAAAATTTAAATATATTTCAAAACAAAAATATTTTATTGACTTTAATTAAACCTTTCTGTTTAAATTTGTGAACCATATAAGCAACATTGTAAGCAGACTGTTGTGAGGGTATTTTATTATTTAATAAATTACAATTATATATAATGAAATACGAAAACATAAAAGTTGATTTTATTCAATATTTCTATTTAAAAAAAGTGTAGTTGGGAAATAAACAGGAAGAGCTAAATTGTAAATCTTTTTTTGCGAGTATAAAACAAAATTACTCTCTCGTGAAAACAATCTAGTAAAAATTCGTGCCACAATAGAATATACTTTAATTAAGACAGCGTCTATTTTGTTGTCCATCGCTTATTATGTAAACTTTAAATGACAATCAACGAACGAAATAACGCGCAAATGTACACAGACTGCAGCCAAACAGTAATATCTGCTTAGACGAGACAACCAAAGTTCTGTCCGCTTATGACAAATCATCTGAACACAAATGCATACAGAATGACAAAATGTTAACGTATACAAAATACGTCACACGACCAGCCGAGTTTTCAAAAACGGCCAAGTACGATGTAGACAGCAAATTTCAGACACTCAACGAACGAAATTCATCTTTATCTTATAATATATCACTCCTCTTTAATAAAAATATTTAAAACCTACCAAATGCAAACAAAATATTTTAAGAGTTTTTTTTTGCTGTGGTTTATTGATATTTTCAAGCTAAAGTGTTCATAATGTTATGAACAAACTCCCATATTTCAGTTAAAGTTCGTGTGAGTAGTGCTGCCATCTTGCACTCGCTAAAAAAAAAACCCGTACATTGCCGAAGGCTCGGATGGCTGTAACGAAATATGACTTAGGATACGAAATTGAATTGCTCGAAGATTTTATTCGTTTCGAGAGCTTCCGAAACCTAACTAACACGAAAAATTAACGAATAAATTAGAATAGGCGTTTAAAAATTTAAGAGACATGCTAAGATAATTCGCGCTGCTACAGACGAACACGGAACATGGCAACGAGCAATATACGAACTGGACCACCGGCACCGTGTTCTCATTTCTGACTCCGTCCATTCCCTTTCATTTACTGACGGCGGAACTATCTGACCACCTTATTGATAAATAATAAACGCATCCACGCTAAAAATAGGACACTGAGTGCAAGGGCTACTACGAAATCTGTTCTGAGACATTTGAAGCAATATTCGTGCCTTCTTAAAGAAAATTTTTTACAATCTTTCAATTTTGCGCAACGGGATCCACGATAAGAGGTAGGAATTGTCTGTCAGACGTCACAAGCGCAGCCGGCGGCCATGTTGGTCGGTGCAGTTCACCATATTGGTAGGCATCACAGCCAGCGCTCGATGTCATGCTGGATGTTCGTCACCCGTCATCCATAGAAATTATTAAAATAAAAGAGTAATTTAAATAAAAATTGTTTTAATGAAACATTAGAAAGTATCGGCTCGCCAACTTGGATTTCTAATAATTATATCGATTTGGAGAGTCATTGCATATCATAATTCGATTAAATAAAAAAAATATTTTATAAAAATTCATTAAACATCCAAACCGTAACACCGGATATGCTGACAAGAGTGTGGAACGAGTTTGATTATCGCGTAGATGTCGTTCGGGCCGCTTGTGATATTAACATTTAACATTTATGAATGTATGGTAAACAAACTTCACGTTTCCACGGTTCATTTGATTGGTCAATCAAGGTTGTAGATTGTTTTGTTTTGATATTATAGACCTTCAAACTTGGGGTATTATTTTATACTCATGCTGTGTATCATGTAAAGCTTAAACTCTTTCATCTTCTGATTCATAGGGAACACATTCAAATTGACATACCAATAAATACAAATACCAATCAAACGCTGGTATGAAGAATCGTTTATGGATCCATCTTCTCATCTAAAATCCAGTAAATAATCCAGATAGATCAGTACGTCAAACTTAAAAAGTTTATTCTTAGTTTGTAAGTTTTTCTAAACCATTTTGATTCAAGGGTAAATAATCCCAAACGTGAAACCGACTGAAGGTACGAACTTCAAGACAAATAACGTGTTTCTGGGAACAACCAACTGAATAGTGTTTGTAACATCGGTGTACGATACATTTTGTTTACATAAGAGACGTCAGAACAGGACGTTTACTAACACGTGTGGCTCATAGCGAATGTACACGTCGTTTGTTCAACCATTCTCACACGACTAGAAATTAACTTGATTTTAGTAGAGTAGTGATTTATTAGCAAATATAATAATCTAGTCGTATTATTTGAAGCAGTAAAGTAAAAATACACATGTAAGTTTTCTTTTAGAAACTAGATATTAAAACGAATGATTTTTTTCTCATTCTTCTTTTCTCCCTTAATTGTACTGACTGAAGGCCTTACGTACACGACACGAAGTAAAATATAGAAATTTCCTACACGTCGAGCGTGTTCCTACACGACACGTAACGCGAAGGCCATCAATCGTTTCGTAAGAATACGTTATTTTTTATGTTTTTTATCATTTATTTATTATTAATTACGAAATTTCACACAAATTTTATATACAGTATATGTGATCCCGTTGAGCATGGCTCCAGGGGGGGGGGACCTTGAGAATACACGTCCTACTGACACAGGCGAAAGCAAGCAATCTAACGTCGTCAGTGAGTCAGAACAATCTTCATAAAAATCAACTACAGTCTTTTCGCTGTTTCTACACACTTTTTGAATGAAACCTTTGAAAAATCACCCATGTATGAGTTATTTAGTTCTTTCCTAAATATGTCGTACATCACAAGAGTGTTATAACTCTGTTAACAAAGAAGTATCTTATTTTTGTTTAATTGAAGTTTTATATATATTTTACTTATAAATTATAATATTTCATTTATAACAGATTTGAACAAAAAATGTGAGAAAACATTTGTGTTGGTAATGCCTAGTAAGAAATAGTTCTCATGCAAAATATTATTACAACTGAGTGCGCACGAATTCGGTGCGTTGTCCCTTTGTGTAATTTTCTAGACTTACTTAGTTAAGCTTGGTTTGCACGAGGCGAAGAAATATCCTGGAAGTAGAACTTTAGCAGGGCTTCAGCAGATTGTGAAGTGACCGTGGATGGTCTATATCTTTGGCACAGGCATTTCATTTCTGTACCTGCATGTTCGTTACGTCCAATTTTTTTCATCGTGAACCGACTTTTGCAGTTGATATAAAAAAAACTGGCGAAGGAAGCATCCGTGGAACAAAAGAGGGGAAGCGTGTCCTGGAACCGCGCGACAGCTACGTGGTAATGTATAACCGGCATTAAACGTCAGCACAGTGCAAAGTNGGAAGCGTGTCCTGGAACCGCGCGACAGCTACGTGGTAATGTATAACCGGCATTAAACGTCAGCACAGTGCAAAGTGCGGGTACGTGAAGCGTTTGAAGAGAACGAGTTTATAACAGTGTTACACGTCCGGTGCAGTGCCGGTGAGCCATGAATAATGCATGGCGGGAGCACGCGAATACGCAGCACACACTCGCGAATAGAGCATGGTGTTTGGGGAGGGGGGGAGCCGAGAAAAAATGTATTGCTCTTCACATTTGCAGAATTTCCTGAGAGAAAATTTTTCAGTCACACTTCCGGTATTTATGTTGCGTATAACTGCTATAGGCCAATCACGGTAATATAGGACTTTTGAAATCCCTCTCATTTGGAATAATAGTCAATAAATATATTTAATTTTAACAGTAAACGTTAACTTCTAAGTGCAGTGAAATTTACATACTGGGTTTATTACTTACGTGACAATATTTATTTTCAAATGTGGTTAAAGGATAACATATGGCTGAAAGCAAAAAGTAACTAGGGCCTCAAAAGTGCTCACTTTACCGTGAACAGCCAATACGCGCCATTGCTTTATATTGGCGTATACTAAAAGCAAACCATACACTTGCAAGTATTGAGAATATTTTAAAAACTAACCTAAAATATCAATTAACAAAAGTTACCTTTATGCATTTAATTGTTGCGCATGAACAGTTTTATTATTAATGTCGGTATGCAACTTACTCTTTAAATTTAACAACTTAGGCCGCACTATGAACAGCTACGAGCCCGCTATATAGGTTACTAAGTCGATTCCAAATATTTAGAATATTACGGTCGAAATTTACTGAGTTGAAGTAGCACACTAAGTCCTCAGGTAACTTCGTAATACCACCTGCTGTTGATACTTACGTTTTATTTCCCACTTTTCGGCTGAATCCATATTTCCTGAAACATACACGATAAAAAAATTGAAAAAANATACTTACGTTTTATTTCCCACTTTTCGGCTGAATCCATATTTCCTGAAACATACACGATAAAAAAATTGAAAAATAAAGGATGGTCATATAATTTCGCATATTATAAATAATAAGTTTTCAAATATGAGTTTCGTGCGTGATATTTTAAATAGCCGATAAAGGCGATTCGATATTATAGTCTAATAGCGGTTTCTTCGCAATTTTTTTATGAAACCTTTGAAACATTATCCTATGCATGACGTGTTTGGTTGTATATTCTCTGAATAACAAGCGTTTTATACTTCCGTTATAATAAGAGTACCTTATATTTGTTAAATTGAACTGTTATTATATTCTATAGGCCTATATAAAGTATTATATTTACTTTATAATTAACACGAATAAAAAATGGTGTTGGTGTAAGAAATAGATAGGTCTTCTGCCAAATATTTTTACATATAATGTCCACGAAGCCGGTACGAATGTTCCTATGGTNATACTTACGTTTTATTTCCCACTTTTCGGCTGAATCCATATTTCCTGAAACATACACGATAAAAAAATTGAAAAAATAAAGGATGGTCATATAATTTCGCATATTATAAACAATAAGTTTTCAAATATGAGTTTTGTGCGTGATATTTTAAATAGCCGATAAAGGCGATTCGATATTATAGTCTAATAGCGGTTTCTTCGCAATTTTTTTATGAAACCTTTGAAACATTATCCTATGCATGACGTGTTTGGTTGTATATTCTCTGAATAACAAGCGTTTTATACTTCCGTTATAATAAGAGTACCTTATATTTGTTAAATTGAACTGTTATTATATTCTATAGGCCTATATAAAGTATTATATTTACTTTATAATTAACACGAATAAAAAATGGTGTTGGTAATACTTTGTAAGAAATAGATAGGTCTTCTGCCAAATATTTTTACATATAATGTCCACGAAGCCGGTACGAATGTTCCTATGGTGTGAATTTCTAGACTAGGTTAGGCATTTTTTGTATGAGTTGGAAGGATATCCTGAAAGTAGATGTTTAGCACGGGTTCAGAAAAGTTTGAAGTAACCGTGAATAGACTATATTAAAAACGGAAAGTTTATACAAGGAAGTGAGGAAGCAAGGAGGAAATTAATTTTCGCAAAAAAATAATAAAACCAAATATTCACGAGGGAGTTAGGATTTGTTAAGAACACAGGGGAGGATTATCGCCGGGAATCAATCGCCCAGGGGGCCACGGTAGAGCTTTGGCTAGAGCACCTTACTCCCCATACTCCCCACCTAGGAGAACCTGGTTCGATTCCTGGTGGAGTCGCTCCGTGATTTTCGCACGTGGGAAACGTGTCTAACGATTCCGCTGTCAGCGGGTTTTCTCGGAGATCTCCCGTTTCCCCCGCCCTTGCGTCCCGGTGCTGCTCCATTCTCTAGTCGACTCTCAAGACCCCGGTGTTAATGAGCCCGTCTAGTCTACCTGGCGCTTGAACTGCGTTGCAGAGTGTTTGAAATAGACAGTGAGTCCAATGAGCTATACTACGCACTTCAGACGAGGGCTGTCGAGTGCTTTCAAAAGTCACACACATGGCAAACACCATTTCATAGCATTGCTAAATGGCTGAAAACGGTTTTTTGGAAGTAATCTATATCAGAGTATAGGCCTCAGATACATATATAAATTCTCGAAGGCCTTCCTGCAAACTTTCCAACAACAAAATTATATAATCACCACTGGAAGTACTATAGTTAAACGNAATTCTCGAAGGCCTTCCTGCAAACTTTCCAACAACAAAATTATATAATCACCACTGGAAGTACTATAGTTAAACTCAGCACTACGAGAACACTGTACACCAGTTGAGAGTATTGCGCTTAGCGGCGATGGTGCACTTGTTGCACCGGGCAGNCAGCACTACGAGAACACTGTACACCAGTTGAGAGTATTGCGCTTAGCGGCGATGGTGCACTTGTTGCACCGGGCAGTGTCGCCCTTATCGCTTCCGCGCTTCTCGGCCTCAGACGCGGTGAAAAGCTCCAGGTAGGCGGGAGCCTTGAGTGCCGCACAGACCTCCCCACTCCAATCCCGAACAATCGCCTGGTTCTAGTGTTCGATGTCATGAATCGAAGCGTTCACACAGAGCAAGGGTCGCTGACGTCGAAATTCTCCTCGTAGTTTCTCATAATAGTCTTCCCGTGGCATCTTCACACATTTTTAAAATTAAACCTTGGGAAAAATAACCCCGTTNGTAGTTTCTCATAATAGTCTTCCCGTGGCATCTTCACACATTTTTAAAATTAAACCTTGGGAAAAATAACCCCGTTTATGACGTTCATTACTAAGTATGTCATGTATCCATAAGTGTTGTATTTTTCTGTTAACATAAAAGTATCTATTTTTCTGTTAAATTAAACTTTTGTCCACGATTTATTCATAAATTATAATATTTGATTTATAATTAGTACGAATAAAACAGAGCGAAAATAGTTGTGTTAGTAATACCTGGCAAGAAATAGTTCTCGTGCAAAATATTATTAAACTGAGTGCGCAGGAATGCAGTGCGTCGTCCCATTGGTGTAATTTTCTAGACTTGAATTAAGCTTTGTTTGAATGAGGCGGAGGAATCGCCTGAAAGAATAACTTTAGCAGGACTTCAGAAAAGTTTGGAAGTAACCGTGAATGGACTATACTAGCAACTGACGGCTAATGAAGATTCTCGTTGGCCGGGCAATATATTGGAACATTGGGGCATTAAGACGTGGTAGCCATCACTGGTTAGTAGAGGCAAATCTGGGGGTGGTGGTGGTAGTAAAAAGGGGGGGGGTTAGGTGATTGAGCTCCTCCCTTGGAACCGGAACTTCATTCAATACTTAATAAAACGAGGTTGTCCTTCAAAACCATATACCTACATGCATGGTCAATGCAGTATACATGCATACATACATACATGAATACCTACTGTGTTACATGGACTCCTAAGGGGCGTACCTGAGTTCGTGACGTATGGAGGTCTTAATAAAAATTAAATAACAAAATTTGATTTTGAATTTATTTACACAGCTTTTATTGACAGCAGTAATCCATTGGTCTCAATTATTAGTCTTTATGTTTCTCAGTGAGCGTAATATTTATTGTCTATTTCAACTCTAATTAACGTCCTTA
>NQII01015857.1:4324-15173 GCA_002778355.1 Clitarchus hookeri
CTCGCCGGGGCTCGCTAACAAGCACACACGGGCCGGACAATGTCCGTGACTTAGGTACGTCCTGGGGCGAGAATGTCGCCACCTACACTGCAGACTACACGTGACCTAGTCAGATATTTAGATTTTTGTCGCCGGTCCTCAAAATTAACTCGGCCACTACCAGTGCAACTGTCAAAATAACATGGTGAAAGGTGATGTACGAGTGTGTTTCCATTTTCAACAAGCCTTGCATTAATATCGGGGCCGCAGTGTCTCAGCGGTTAGCATACTCGCCTCCCACCTAGTCAAACAGTGCTCAATCCCCAGCCCGGACACTCCGAGATTTTCGGAAGTGGGAATCGTGCCGGACGATGCCACTGGTCGACGGGTTTTCTTGGGTATTTCCCGTTTTCCCCTCCCTTGCTTTCCGGCACTTCTCCATTCTCATCTCATTTCACACTCATCGGCTCCGAAGACCTCATTGTTAAGAGCAGCCAAAATCTCTCAACTCAACTTAACCACTCTTATTTTTGGTTAAATAGAAATGTTACTTGTATTTTATTTATAAACTATAACATTTCGTTTAGAATTCATATAAATAAAATTGGTGAGAAAATATGCCAGTTGATAATGCCTAGTAATAAATAGTTATCATACAAAATATTATGAAAGTGAGTGCGCACAAATGCGGTGCGTTGTCCGTTTGGTGTAATTTTCTAGTTAAGCTTTGAGGCGGACGAATAGCCTGAGAGTAGAACTTCAGCAGGTCTTCAGAAAAGTTAGAAGTAACCATGAATTGATTACCTCAAATCGTAGCCACGTTGTTTGTGAGAGTGATATTGAATAAAAGGGAGTCCAGTGTTGGAACACGGCAAGTTATTTCTGCTCAGCTCGTATGAGAATGCTACCCGTATTTTCCCACTATGGCCTCCAAACGCCTGCAATCGACGCTTGCTTCTGTCACGGAAGGATTAACACTCTCAGCACGGTGTTCGTATGCCATATGTAAAGACCCGGAAATTTTGCGGATTCGTCTGAGGACAAGTTAAACTGCATCCACGTGTACATATGGGTTTGTGCTTCCATTGGTTCATAGTTTGTTAGACACGCCCCGAACGACTTTCAACCAATAACGGACCTGTACGGGAAATAAGAACCGAATCCCGTGCTACCTGGTCTGGGGTTAAACTGGAGCAACAGCCAATGAAGAATTAACTGTTGGTCGACTGCACGAAGGATTGTGGAGTCTAGCTTGTTGCCGGATGACTCCGCGAAATTTCCGGGTCTCTAGCCATGTGGGCAGTCGCTTGATTATATTGCCTGGCTTTTAAAAATAACATACATTAATATTATTTCACTCTGAAGACTAGTAAGCAAGGAGCGTAAAATGAGAAATCCGTCCCTCAATAATACATCACAGGACTGAAAACCACCGTCAGAGAGAAGGCAAATATACAGAGGCGAAATGGCACGGCGGTTCCATTCGTGTGGTTGCGCGAAGCTCTGGGAAAGTGCCTATAGTCTTATTGGCTATTAAACGCTATAAAATAATATTTATTGATCGGGCTGTCGTCTAGCAAGTTGGTGTGCAGGAGGTAACCGGTGAACGACGTTCCGCCATATTGCTGGCCGGTGAAGCTATTTTGCTGGTGTTTGTGGTTGCAGTTCTCAGTACACGCCACCATTTCACCTCTGTATTCTGTAAGTACTCTGTGACGCCGCTTGACCTTCGAATATAATAATGAAATATATAAGCTTATAAACGTTGTTTATTCCGTTCGCTGCTGTTCTAAGTGGACTTGCACATGTCCACGTCCTTAAACATGGCGTAACTTTAAGGGTGTTCGTCACAAAAAATTAATCATTTTATATTTGTACCAGACATTGTTCATCTTGTACGCATTGTATACGATGACATTTTCCTCGAATAAAAAATTTTTACACTTTATTATATTTTGAATAATTTGATGCCAAATATAAAATTCTTCTGTTTCGTTGCAGCCATTATAACAAATACTAACTAAGTTGTACAGATGAAAAAATTTACGAAGTAAACGGATCCTATGGGCTACCACGTGATACATATGTATATCACCAAATAACAAACCATATATATAAGAAAAAATGTTAAATGTAAAGGTATTTTTGCATTTTTTTTAACGTTGTTTTTAATGTATAAAGTATAAACGGTTATTTGGTGATTACATATATGTCAATCAGTAACCGAAGGCATTAGGTTATGTAGTAAATTTTTTCATCTGCACAACTTATTTAGTATTCGTTATTATGGCTGCAACAAAACAGAAGAATTTTGTATTTGACATCATATTATTCAAAAAACATAAAGGGTAAACATTTTCTATTTGAGGAAAATTTCTTCACATGCAATGCGTACAAGCTGAACAACGTTTGGTACAATTATAAAATAATTAATTTGTTTGGGTCCAACGCCGTTAACAACTTTGTACAAGTTGACAGGAGATATGTTGGAAGCAATAAGCAACGGCCAATCAAATGTTTATCTATTCACACATACAGATAGTTCACAATATATAGCGTCTTTCAAGCAACAATTTCTAAGCGTAATTTCGCTGAGTGTTCAGAGTGTAAGATTGTTAAAGTACCCAAGATTATTTTATGTGTTTTAATATTAATTTATAATTTTCTGAAAATATTTTATATTTTCGTTGAAAAGAGAAAAATTTTAATTATTGTTAAAGAAATATAAAAGAACTACGTGAATGTTAAATTTATGCCTTGTGTCAAAAATATTTAAAACTACTCGCAGTGTAGGGTTCTTTGGCTATATCTCAAAACCATTTTTTAACTCACCAGTGTATCGAAAGAAATATTCTCTAAGACTAATTGTGTGATTCGCCTTTGGTTTCATTTTAAATTTCTTAACTAAATAATATTTGAAACAGCGATAAGTAAATCCATACAGCAGGCAAGCCAATTTTCGGATTTGAAGGAAAATGATTCTCGTCATTGCCATTACTAGAGACATGTAAAATTCGTGTTATTATTTATAAATAAGCTATGCTTCACTGCATTATACCTAATTGAGCAATTTTCGCAATGCAATTGGTTACAGGCAACTGTACGGCGTCATTTACAAGTATGATCGCTTCACTGCAGATTGGTTGCTCTACCGTCGAGAATTTACTTTTGGCTAAACCAGCATACAACATGTTGGAGTTCAGCCTGCAGCGAAAAAATAACGCCAACTTTGCAGGTCCCCAGCCATTACTTAGACATGCACTAGAGCTGAAATAAAACTTTGACTCTATTCCCCACCTGTTGGTCATAGGATCTCGGTTAATGTTAAATGGCACAGACTATAAGGTGCCTTGGGTGTTGAATGGGGTAATTCAATAAGGCCATCTTTCGGGGTTTCAAGTTACTGGTGGTTATATTGTCGCGAAATTACAATACACAGACACAAATCCGAGTAGTACCCTAATTAACGTATTTGTCCCAACTGTAGGCTGCGTCTTGGGGGGGGGGGTGTTTCTTTGTATGACTACTTGATACTTAGCTCTGCTTATAGTTCTTCGTCTGTTGTCGGCTGGCTGAGATCCGGTGCTTCGGGCGGCCTTAGCAAGGGTTCGTTTCTCGACGTACGCCTCCATGACTCTCTTATCCCGGTAACCTCTCGCTCCGCCTTACTATTGCGAACTTCTGGTTCAACTGACCTGATTCAGCTGAGCCCCCACCCTCCCGGCAAAGATGCTTTTAAACTCTCTTGGCGCCCTCCCTAGATTAATACACATGTATCCCTTTTTAGGAGAGGGGGTGTAGGAAGGCTTTGAATAATGAACACTTCATCCATGCGTTGGCCTCTTGTAGTTGGAGGGGCCAGGGGGTGGTGTGGGCCAGTTGCCCCTGCCATATGCTGTCAGCTTATTCTCGGTGCGTATCACCCTTCAGCACACGTTTTAATTTCTCTCGTGGGCGGAAATCGCCAGCGTATCTCGTCATTTATTAGGCGTGTACATGTTTCATTTGGTTTGCTAGAGGGGGTGGCAGAGAGGCCCATGGGTGGAAAGTGATACCCCTCCATGGCTTGATCTTGGCACGCATTAATGGGTAACACATGTCATCCAGGGGGCCCTACACTAGTTTAATGGTTTAAGCTGGTGGGGGGTGAGGGTTGTGACAGTACCACTTCTAACGGATACTTCCAATATGCGTTACGCGTCAAATCCCCACCTGTATCTTCGGCGCTGACAAAATCCCTGCCAAAATTTATGTTTTCCGTTGCATCTCTATAGCTCCCGTTCTGTGCTGTGGCTTTCACTACATTCGCACTCCATGTCTCGTGGACATACGACAGATGTGACTCCCATTCACTTTGAACTCTTCTCCTTCCTCTTGCCCCCTCTTCCTTCTGTTAACCAAGGACGCGCACCCTGCAGTTCATACCTAGCTATCCTCCTGTCTGCAAGAAGGGTCTAACACTCTGTCTCTGCTAACACATTTTGCCGGAGGCATGATTACTTGCAATGTACAAATTATTTTCCAAATTCTTCGCTGGCCGATCAACTATTTGAACTCGCTAAACAAACATAAACCTGGTACCACATCTCGGACCCCATACAATAATTACATACTTTCTTACAGGGTTACAAACATTTGTACATGTTTACACAGTTATACAACATGCCCTAAATTTATCACTCCGAGTACTTAATTGTTCGTCTGTGCTTCTGTCACCCTTGCAAATCGGGTACTTTCTTATGGCTAACAATTGTGGCATATGGCCGGTAATTTGCACAGCTGCCTGACAGCATTTACATTTTTGTGACAGGTATTTACATTTATGTCGGCACGCAGGCCGTACAAATAAAAACCCTCATATCTCCTAGGGTGGGAAACTCTGTCCTTGCTAATGTCTGGCACACTGCCGTTTTTACAAATGGTCTTCCGGTAGGCGGAAGCAAACACACACTTAACCTATCGCTACTTACACGTGGTACGTTTTACTGTTAAGGGACAGCTCACAGCCTTGTCAATAAAAAACAAAACAATAAAACCCTGCCTCTCTGGCGTATTTCAGCAATGGAAGTATATAAAAAAAACTATTTAACACCCTAGCAATACAAACACACTTTCGGTGCATCCAAATATACACACTCCAATTCAGTTGAGGTCCTTTATTCTTACCTTCTACATTTAGCCAACTCAGGTATAGGCATCTGGCCGTTTTAGGCTCTGGATGTCCTGCCCTTATTACTCGCCGCACTTACGTTCCGGCGTCTCACACATTATACTCGGCTACACAGGTAAAAAATATATAAACATATAGATGCACTTCAGTTCCGGTATACCAGCCCTGTCTCTCAGCGGGTGACATCAGAAAAAAACACTTACCTCATGCCACACAGTCTGTCACTGGCATGGTAGGCGTGGTTCACATGGTTTGTACTTGCAATGGTCCCGGTAGAGACTGGGTTCCTCTCGGCCTCTGCAGGTGTCCCAAGGCTGTACTCGGCTGACTTCGTTCCCCGGCGGACTATGGGGCATTTCTCACCGCACTGGATCCCTGACAGCGTGCGGGGGGGAAGTCTGCATTGCCATCATCTCATCAAGGTGTCCTGGAGCCCGCTCCAGGCTGCTGCTGGCACTCGTCCTCGGGTCGGCTGCTGTCCCCTGGTTCATCCTCGCCTCTCGGATCTTTTCTCGGGTTCGTTTCTCGGTTGGTGCAAACTCGTCTTGGGGTTGCGCCATACACGCTGTTTGTTTCATCCAACTGCTTATATTCCCTGCTATTTCACTCACGGTTTCTATTTCTTCGTAATTTACACCTTCTATCTCTTCCATGTTTACTACCTGCTCCCGTTCAATTTCTCGCCCTCCCTTTCTTCGGCTGTCCTCCCCCTTTCTCTCACTCGCCTATTCCCCTTCTCTCACCCATCCGCTTTCGCCCACTTCTTCTTCTTCGCACGTACCTTCTCCTTCACTCGCCTGTCCGCTTTCTCTCACTTTGTCTTCTTTGCTCGCACGTCCGCTTCCTCTCGCTTTGTCTGGCGCCTGCGTATTTTTAGCCGGGTAAGCTGCTGGTGTTTCGGACTCCTCTATCGGCAGGTGCAGTGGCCCGTGCGCCCTTGAGACACTGAGATAGAGCATAGGGGCAACGACCGGCTTATCGTTTTTACCCTCTCTTCCCGCGACCTTGTCCATCGTCTGGCGACCTAGTGACCCACTGCGGGTTTCCTCTAGGCTGTCCTTTGTAATTCCTGTGGGACCATTGGTGTAGGGTTCGGTTATAGGGCGTATCTGGTTCCATGGCACCTTCCTTATGTTGCCCATCTCGTCTTCCGCCCAATACACATTCACCTGTCTCTCGACTACTATATACGGCCCTTGCCATTTAGGTGCAAATCCCGCACAGAATTTATCTCAGGCTTTGCTCAAAGGATGGTTGCGTATTAATACGTGACTACCCTCGGGCAAGTGGTGTCCGATGGTTGCTTGTTCTGGGTATTTGCGCCCGACATACCATTGTTGGTTTCTCTGAGCTGACCCTTTCTCTTGATCGCCGCTCTTCGTATTTCTTCGGGGGCGGGTGAAGTTCTGTAGGTTCGATTTCCCACTGCCACTCCCCAGGTTGGCAGAGGTTGTATCCCAGTATGAGATGGCTGGGATAAGTTCAAATTGTGTCATTGTGCTGACTTCGCTATGTATACAGGATTTCA
This sequence comes from Clitarchus hookeri, assembly GCA_002778355.1. Lineage (NCBI taxonomy): Eukaryota > Metazoa > Arthropoda > Insecta > Phasmatodea > Phasmatidae > Clitarchus > Clitarchus hookeri. The sequence continues at coordinate 11,002 of NQII01015857.1, forward strand.
GGAAGTTGTATGTTCCATTGAGTATGATTTGTGCCCATTCTTATGTGTATACTTTTCTTTAATTCCTGATTTCGGCATTCGGTAGGGTTGGCCTGTGGGTGGTATGCTGGAGTCGGCCAGTTTTCCGCCCTCCATGTTTCGCAGGCTTTCTTCCATTTTCTTCCTGTAATCTGGGGTCCATTGTCGGTTAACACGCATTTCGGGTACCCCGATCGCGGAAAATCCTCTCTCTCCATTTACCAGATAATCGTGTTGGCCTCATGGTTGGGTAATGGGAACGTCTCTGTCTACCTGGAGAACTGGTCTATCACAGCTAGGAGGTATCTCTTTCCTCGGGGTGTGCGTGGGTAGGGACCCACGATATCGACGGCGATGTGGGTTCATGGTGTTTTCGGCCGATGGGGTGTGTATCGCATCTTCGGTGTAGGGTAGGCCTTGTTTTCACAAGTTCGGCACCTGGCGACATATTCCCTCACATCTCGACTAATTCCTTGCCATGTGTATCTGGTAGTCAAACCCTTAAGGTCTCATGAAAACCCGGATGTCCCGCATGGGGGTGATCATGGTGGTGATCACAGATACTGGTTCGTAGCTCATGGAGGACCCAGATTTTCCATTTATCTTATTGTGGGTGCGGTTTCACCCAGATTATGCCATCTCTTCCCACCTCATTCCGGTTTGGATATCTCCTCATTAACTCCTGTAATTTGGGGTTGGCCTGCTGTTGGTCTTGTAACAGATCTTTGTTTTCGTATAACTTTATTAGCTGTAGTTCCACATCATCTGGCCGTTGGAGTTTTGGGGTGAGGGTGGCAGCATTCGCTCTTATTTTTCGGTTCATGTCTCCTGGTTGGGCATTTGTGGTCGGCAGGATAAGGCATCAGGCAACTCTTTGTTCGAGACTGGGCAATGCTCGATGGTGAATGAGAATTCCATTAAAAATAAGGCCTACCTACCCAATTTTGCTTTTTCATTACTCTTGGTTTTCAGCCATGTAAGGGCCTTATTATCAGTTCTGAGAATGAATGGTCCTCAAGTTAATAGCGGTATTTGCGGACTGCCTAAATAACCGCCAAAAACTCATGCTCATTACTGTGGTAGCGGTGTTCGGTTTCGCTTAAGCGTATGCTATAATTTGTCGCTGGTTCTGTGACTGTTCCGTGTATAGGATGGCACCCATTCTGACTCCGCTTGCATCGGTCTGTAAAATTAGGGGTAATTCTGGCCTAGGCCTGTGTAGCGTGGTTATGTCGTCATATCGCGACATTAATATTCTGAATTCTTCTTCGTGTCTGTCTGTCTGTCCACTTCCAGCGAGAGTTGTTTTGAGTAGGAGTTCGTTGAGGGGGGCCATAATGGGGCCAACATCTGCTATAGAATATCCGAGCTAATTGCATAACCCCAGGAAACGTTTCAATTTTCTCCCGTTATTTGGTACTCTAGCCTCCTCAATCTCTCTCACTTTCTCTGGTTTTGGGTAGTTCCCGTCCGGGGTAACTATGTGCCCTAAGTATTCTACCATGGTTTTCCCGAAGTGGCACTTCTCCAGTCGGCACATGAGTCCATGGAGTTCAAAGCGCTCCAGGACTTTTTGCAAGTGTACCTGGTGTTCTTCCCATGTGCGTGAATAAACTATGACATCGTCTAGGTATGCTAGGCAAAATTGGCCGCTATAGCCCGTCAAAACTACTGCTGACATCAGTCTTTGGAAAGTAGCGGGTGCATTCTTCAACCCGAAGGGCATTGCACGAAACTGCAGGGTTTCATCTTCTGGGGTTGTAAACGCCGTATATTTCCTGGATCCTGGGTGTACCAGGATTTGCCAGTATCCACTGCGCATGTCTAGAGTGGAGAATATACCTGCGTCCCCTAGGTCGCGGAGCATATTAGCCAGGTTTATAGTTGGGGGTGCTATAGGGTATCTGATATTGTTTAAGGCCTGGTAGTTGACACAAAAACGAAGTTCTCTGTTCTTTCTTTGGCACAAGCACCACTCTGGTTTTATATGGTGAGTCATTTGGCTTCACTATTCCTTGAGATTTCATCTCGGCTACCTGGTCTAATATTATTTGCCTGCGGTAGGCGGACGGGTTACCTGGTCGGCAGTATATGGGGCGAGCATCGGTTACCCAGATTTCATGTTGAATGGCCGTGGTCTGATTTAACCTGCCGGTATGCTCGAATACGGCTACGTGAGTGTTGAGTATCCACAATAATGACCTAAGTTGTTCAACTCCGAGTTGGTGGTTTACCTCCTCACTGCAGATTTCTTGTGGTTTTTGCGGGTTTATTGGGGCTTCCCAGTTTATGGCCACCGTATCCTTCTGGCCTAAATATAGGCGCTTTGTCCGCAGTCGATTAAACAATTTTGGTTTGTAAGCCACTGTTGTCCGATGATAATCTCTTCCACTAAATGCGGTGCGCAAATGAATTCAGTTTGTATTGTTATCCATTTTAATGATGCTGCAACTTGTGCAAAAGCTATTATTTGCCTTAAGAAAAAAGTTGCAGCAGAAACTTCTTCCAGCGATTGTGACGAGGCAGATAGAGAGACGAGCAGTGCGAGCGCGGATAGATATGATGTTTGGCAGCACTACAATGTTCTAGTCCGTGGCCAAGGAAACAAAGAAGTCAAAACTAAAACTGAAGAGTTTAGTGTCTATTTATCAAATCTGGTACTACTTCTCAACTCGCATCCTCTTTCTTACTGGGAAAATGTTGAAGCAGTATTCCCAAATTTGTATAAAGAAGCTCGGCAATATTAGTCGATAATGGCAACATCGGTGCCTGAGGAGAGGTTATTCTCAAAAGCCGGAGCTACAGTGACCAAAGATAGAAATCGACTTCTAGGTAAACGTCTAGAAAAATTACTTTGTTTAGGTGATTGTGAGGATGAGAACATTTGTATATAAATTTAATGTTTTTATAAATGTTAATTAGTTGTTAAGTTTATTAATTTTTTTTATGTGTAATTATTTACAAAGTTACCATTAAGTTTAATTGTACAATAATTTTGTTTATAAATTAAATATAAATTTCTGTTTAAAATAAAGTTTAATATTACAGGCGTTTAGTTGTTTTTATAAAGTCATTTTCTTATATTTTCCTATGTCCTAGATCCAATACTCAGCTGAAAGCTTCTTTATATTTTTTAATGTTTTACCTCATAATAGGTTTAGCTTTTACTAGCAAGGTAAACAAAAATAAAACACTATAGTGTATTACAGCATTTTATTTTTCCGCTCAACATGTTTCGCTGGCTTCTTTTGCACAACATCTTCAGGATCTAAAAATCCAGCAAGGTAAAAAATCAAATTCAGGTACAAAAATATTTAAAATAAACAAAACAATTTTTTCTGTCACAGATCAAGAAAAATCAACAAACAATTAAAATATATAAAAAACAAAGAAAAGAAAGTCTTCTTTATATTGATTTATTTACTAGAGAAATCAAGTTGCTAACAATACAACGCTTACTCTGTGTTTGTTTCCAATTTTGTTTTGGATAATTTTTAATAATCACATGTTTCATTCATTAAATTAAAAGGGTCGTTGTCCACTTGTGCTTTTTAAGTAGAGACTTTATTTTATTGTCAATATGATTATGATGGAGGGTACAGATGGGGGTGAAACAGTATAATTACAACAAAAATTAGGAATATGTAGGGGAGAGTGGGGGAAACGCGAACGCGGGGTAATGCCGAATTCAATGGTTCTAATATGTTAGAAAGAGATAGCCACATTTTACTTGCCGCCGTTTCAGAGATCACGCCACCACTAGTGCCAGTCAACAACACGGGAGACGTGGATGCACGTACTTATCAAGGTATGCAATTATCAATATTTTGTATGTTTATGATGTAATTGTTTGGTAAATTCAAGTAGGTGTAGCTTTATTTTTATCTACAATAGTAATTTAGCTTTTACATTGTGGAATAATCACATATTAATCAGCTAAATGACAATGACGCAGTTGGCAAAAGAAATATAACCTAATTTGTTTTGTGCCATTTTATTATTTTCGATCCCGCGGGGTAAATGCGAACACTCCGTGACGGGCAATCGCGAACGTTCGGCATTACCCCTAACCTTTTTTCCATAACCTTTTTTTATTATTGTTTTAGATGCCTCGTACTTACAAAAGAAAGACCGAACTGAAGTACAGTTTAGAA
>NQII01015858.1:3807-15853 GCA_002778355.1 Clitarchus hookeri
GTGAATTTGGGAGGGCTGGCGAACCCCACCCGCTAAGTTTCACAGTCGCTCCGACACGGCCGGCCCGCAAACACGCCCTCTCTCCTCCGCAGGCTGAACTAGGAGGGACGAAAAAAAAATAAATAAAAAAGACACATCCACATCCTTTCAAGCCGGTCGTAGCAGCAGCGCCCAGCCCCGAGGACGGCACGGCGGCAAACCTCCGTCTTCCGCGGACGAGCTCTCTTCGACGGGAAAAAAAAGTTTGTTTCTCTCGGCGCGGCGCCGCGACGCTGAGGCGTCGTTGAGAAGCGGTGCTCGTCGAGTCGGTGCGAGGTCCGCATGAGGTGGCAGTGAGGTAGTGCTCCGCCGGACCGTCGCTCGACCGAGGCCACGAGGCGCCGAACACACGCAGCGCAGATAGCACAGGTATTGCGTCCTACTTTCATAACTTCCCTAACTTNGAGGCCACGAGGCGCCGAACACACGCAGCGCAGATAGCACAGGTATTGCGTCCTACTTTCATAACTTCCCTAACTTCGCTAGCAGCTCGCGAATATCAGTATAACATAGCAGAGCCGACGTAAAAGTATTAACTCCAGATGTAATAATAAACTTAATTTTTTTCTGTGTTGAATATTTAAAAGTATATTAATTCACACAAAACATTTCTTATTTACATTACATAAAATATAAATATACAATTTAAAATTTTACATTATACAAAATTAATCGAAGCTTTTAAATACGTATATATTAAAAAGCTTAGATTAATTACATATAATCATTCTACTATGTTATAAACTCAAATTATATACCGTATTATAAAAGCAATTAATATTTTATTAAATAGTCAAATGGATGTATTTTATAAAACCACCTAAACTTATAAGAGACGTTTTTATCTTGTGCCAAATAACTAATACTGCCTTACATTACTATGTGAACTTGTTTTAATATAGCTGTATCGTGCGTGACTTTGTGAAAATACAAACAGTTCTTATTTATAATTATGGTTCTTTTAATACTCATTAAAGTACTGGTCTTCGTAATTGGTGTGAAGACATTTCCAGAAATTTCTTATATATTGAGAAGTTGTGTATAGCATGTGACAGTCAATTAAAACATATCTGCATTTTATTAAAATGCGTGCTTTAATAGAAAACCAACATATTTGCTGTTGAGGTAGTTGATATATTTGCTTATGCATAATTATAAGACCAGAAAAGAATAACGTATTGTTATAGACCCACTCTTAATATTTAACATTTTAGGTTCAATGTGTTTTTTTAGCCTTAGAATTTCTCTTAACAATTAATGCTTGATATAAATGAAACGTTATTCTTGCACTTAATGGATTGATCTTGACTCGTATCCAAGTAACGGGAGGGAGTAAGGCTGCAAAACAGGTGAAATAAAGATGGGGAAAGAAGGGCAATGTTGGAAAACACATTACTCATAATTCTTACTAATTCCACCCATAGTATTATTATATTAAGCTGTAATCACAAAATCTATTACTAACTATTTATTAAATACAAACTACATACATAAAATTAAATATGCAGTTGAGGAATACACATATTAAATTCATTTTAATAGTCAATTTGTTTTAGCATTGAACTTGTTTTATTTAATAACATTATATATAAAAATTACTCACAAAAATTACTGCCAGCGGAATTAGAACCCGTGTTAACTTTCCTGTGAAGAGATTACTCCAAATTATTCTTGTTAAAACGCTGTCGGGATAAAAAAAGTTTGTATTCCTTTACAGACATAAAATACTGCAAATTTCAAATATTCGGTAGTCACAGAAACTATCCGAAACAATATATTTATCATCTATTCTGTATAATCTGACCAAAACTGTTTTGGCATTATCTTGTTTTATTTTTCTTCCGAAATTGTTGATAGTTATACAGCTGAATTTTTTTTTATAGATATTCGAAGAACATTGGCCAAGAGAAGCAGATCTTAGCGATGCAATTGAACGAATGTAAATTTCATGGGTGTTGTGTAGTAATTTAAATTCTCGCAAAATCTTTTTATAAATAATGAATGGAAGCAGAATAAACGCTATTAAAACTAATGTGTAAAGGAACGCTAGAGAAAGTGTGGTAGGAGAGAAGTAAGGAAATAATATAATTTTGTCGATTTTTCCTTTTGTCCTAAATCTTTTTGAAACAATGAGTTTGTTCTGAAAGCCACGCACTAAACATGGTTTCATAATACTGACGATTTAAATAATTATATAGTTTTATTTTTGAAATGGCAACTGTTTGCTTGATAGAAAATTGTACAGCTGCTGTTAATTTTGTGTTTAATATGATCGAAGAAGCATTGACCCCAGTCTCACAGATAAGTGCTAATAAATTAGGTGTATTTTAAGAATTATATCTATTGCCTCTTAAGTATTTTAGGACAAAAAGTAACAGTGGTATTATGTATGTATTAGATTCTTCTAGAATGCGTATGTTTATCGTCAATTTTCAATGAGTGTTTGAATGTTAAAAACGCTTACGTTTTTTTATTACCTTCAGATTGATTTATAGTTCTGATTCTAGATATATCGTTTTTCAATCTGAGACAGAATCAGCCAAATTTTATTATGGAATTAACTGTTTGATGAAGTATTGTAAATATTTTGTGAACTACTCCTAACTTACACAGCAAAATGTCAGTCATGTTAAAGGTGTACATGAAGTTTTGCTAAACTGTTAAATATGTTTGAGAATTTCTTTTCTTTCTTTTAAGGCGATTGTCGTGACCTATGATGCCTTCTGACCGCGTAATTTCGAGTTCGAATCCCTGTAAAATTGTCTTGTAAAATTCGTCCAACTAACCGAAGCACATAAAAACAAATTCTATAAGTATTTACAATTTTTAAATATTTATTTTATGCTTCCATTTTATAACAGTTTAGATATGTTATCATTTAATGTTTAATACTTATAACTTTTATTAATGCCTATTAAACCAATGCTCGACTATACATTGAAAATTACTGCATATTATATACTTGCTAGTACTTTAAACCCCACTATTTATATAAGTTTCCCGTAAATACCGTCTCAATATTAATACGTTAATTGGAAGATGTTAATAAAATATTTAGTTTGTGTTAATATGAATACGAGCCTTCTTTTTTTTTAAGTCAGGCGTGTTTATGCGTTAAACGTGTCGACTGAATGGCGGTAATTTTACAATTTCATGCTCGTGATCACAGCTTAGAACGTTTAGTCATATATCAACAACAGTAATTTGTGTATCAAAATAGATAAAATATTTAAACACGTAGGCCTATATATAGATGTAACCGTACGTTTTTACGTAAGGTGTCGCGTTAAGTTGACAGGTTTTGGAAGACGCCTAATAGCGAAATCTTGAACTCCATTGACGGTGGGATGAAGAAGCAACGGCGGAACGCAACGGCAGGGGAAACTGGAATACCACGAGCAAACCTAATACACAGCGGCAAAGTCCACCACGTTTCCCCCATAGGAAAATCCGGCTAACCTCGCCGGGAACCGAACCCGGTTCGCCTTGGTTGGTTTTACGTACGGCATCATCAGGTTGATTTCCTTTGCTGGAAATAATTTACAAGATGTGATGCACTAGGCGCAAACCCCTACTTTTGCTAGAACTAATCCGAAAAACCACTTTAGAAGTATTTACATTTCCTTATCTTACAGAAATGAAAGTAACGCGGTCACTATGCACTTCTTCTCTTCCATACATATTATAAAACGCAACGTCTCTCTGCCTGTCTGTCTGTCTGTTAGTGCGCTTATCACTCGAGAACCACTTATCCGAATTACGTGTTTTTTTTTTTTAAATTCATAGCTATGTTCTCTGACCAAGTTTTAGTATATATTTTGCTACGCAAAGTAACATAAGGAATAAGCAGGGACGATAATAGTGAATCAAGTCAGAAAAAAGTTTGCCGCCAGCGCGCTCTCTTGCAATACGCTGTCTAAACCGTTAAAGATGGAACAATATCACGTAGTAAATAATTGTGTAGAATAAAAAGACTTTAAAAAAACTCTCCACGGTAGCATATATCTATCTGTAATTTTAGCCAAACAATAATTGTGTAGTCCACGCGAGCGAAGCCGCGGCACAGCTGGTTTTAAATTAAATTGCACCGTCATCTCAGATTTCTAAAACCCTCCTGGAAAAATGTGGCCTTGCTGAATAATCCACAAGATCCAACGTCAAGCTCTGGTCTCCTGAACCTCTTTCCCGACGTACGTATGTGGTTTTGCGTCTTTGTGGTTTTGCTCGTCTCTGTTTATGAAGTTGCGCTCCCATGCAGCTACTTAACCAACAAAGTAAATTCGCGGTGTCCTGAAAATAAACACATACCTAAGTCATGTTTCTGCAGATTTAGTTTTCTGGTTTTGACTGTACATAATATATGGCTCACTATTTAAATCTGAGAAAGGTACAAAGTATTAAATATTTTAAAATAAAACACTCGCAACTTTAGAAAAACCCTAAAAATGTAACATGAGAAATATTTTTATTTTATTTTGGTTTTTTACATTTACGCGAATTTATAATTTTAAGTTCTACAAATTTGCTAGCTTAGTACTGACGGATATCTAACCACGATTAAAGATTTCGTATGCAATAAAACTGTCAAAGAAATTAAAATTTGTTAAATAATTTTCACCGCCGAATAACCAGTTGTTAACATTATTTTTTCTATCTCAAGCATGAAAATTGATTTTCTTCTTCCATCGGAGAAATTAAGTCATACTTTCTGAGCTGTTTTGCACAATTTAAGAAAGCACAAACATTGCTGTACTTTATTTAAAGACCGTGTATTTCAGTCTCTAACCGGGGAATAAAATTATTTCTGAAATTAAAATGTAACTTAATTTTTTGAGTTTGTATGTGTTCTAGAAATCAGTTAAATGATACACCGATTTAAAACTAATTTCGCAGACGCTTCATTCCTGACCTCTATCTATGGGCAAACATATTTACTAAATGAATTGGTTTTATGTCATTTATTTGGGAAATATGACTCAAAAATGATTGTTAACTGTATTACTTAAAATATAAATGTAAAAAATTTTTTTTTAACTAATGTTATTTTTTAATAATAATAATACGGTTTTCACAGGTTTCCCACAGCAGAAATATTCTATTTAACGTTAAATGAGTAACGTTTCAGACATAAACATTCAACCAACTATTATTCTTAAATATTTGCACATTATTTTTTACAGAACACAACGAAATAACACTCTTGGTTACAGGTATAATTGAATCATTTGAAGTGGATTTTAAATAATACTCTTGTAAGAAAAATTTACTGATTCGCATTATTCTATTGCAGTATTATCACTTTACGAAATGAGGCAAACCTTTAAGCTAACCTTTCTTAAGATTTTCCTATTAATCTGATGCAATTATTGTTGGCATATTAATTTCCTTGGTTACATCCTAGAATAAAAAAACGCGCATAGGAAAATCGAAAGAAAAACAACATGACACCCTCTCAATGTATTTGTTCCGGTTATTCTAAAACAAGATAAATTTATTCTCCAAACAACCGTTGCTTCTACTTGCCGACATACTTCCAGGTCATCGGAAAATAAATGTAGAGATAAATGTAGGAAATTTTTGCAAAAACTATTTATTTATAGTTTTATATATACATATTTATTGTTTATTAAAATGATAGTGCCTCAAATCAAACGAGACTAACTCGTTGGCCTCTCATCACGACTACTATGGTTCACAATTTTCGCATGACCAGTGCGTTTTCTAGCAGTACTCCCATTTCCCTCACTTTTACGTTCCGTTCGTTGCTTCTTCGTCTGGGGGCCGCGGTGGTGTAATCATCAGATTACTTGCCCCCCCCCTAGGTGAACCGGGTTCGATTGCCGTCGAGGAAGCTCCTGAATTTTCGCAAGTGGTAATCGTGCTGGATGATGATATGGGCAGGTTTTCTCGGAGAACTCCCATTTTCGTAGCCCTTACATTCCAGTGATGCTCCATGCTCGCCTTAGTTTATCCTCGTCGGCTCTCAAGACTTCAATGTTAAGAGTGCCCAAATCTCCCCACTCCACTCCCGCTTCTTAGTTCACACGTCTCTCTATCTCATCCATTCTTCAAGTCTTACGAAGGGCCTATGCATCCTTGCTTTGCTTGGCGACAGCCTCCTTTCATCGTATCCATGCGGGGGCAACGAGTTGGTATTTTTAATTAAGGGAGCAAGACCATTAACCTCTCTGGTCACAGCGTCCAGTGACACAGTAGACCTTGGCGTTGCACATAAATAGGCTGCGGTGGTCTGCGTTGTACAGAGAAGGAAATAGCATCCACTGAAGTTAATCCTCATGTTGTTGAGACTTTTGAGTACCACGACAGCTGCTGCCAGTAACATAAGGCACAAATGCATTTTTATTGATCCCGATACACAACAGTGACTTATCTAAGCTGTTCACGGTAAACTGAACACTTTAGAAAGCCCTGCTTAAGATCTACTTGCATGCATATTGTGTATTCTTCCGCCACATATAATTAACACTACAATGTGCCCCATCACTTTATTTATGCGTCAACAAAGTGAAACTGTGAAATTATTAGGAAAGTAAATATTTTACAAATCAGTGGGTTTTATATTTTCCCCGGGGCCCCTGCTGGTGCGAACAGAGTATAAGGGTTCTCTCAGGCTGCTCCCAAGTTTTTTTAATCTATAAATATTACATCCGTTTTTTCTCTCTGAATTACATGGGATAAATATCTTCCTATAAACCCCAGCTCCTCCATTCTAAGTGATGAGCTGACTGATTCTCGGCCGACATATTCATAGAACCTCGATATCTTCCACTGGAAAACTGATGGGCTGAACTGCGTTTCCGACAGCTGACTCGAGAAAATGTAAATTTTATCAAGCGTTGGTTACTCTTCGTCAGTGATCTGTATTGATTAACATTGGCACTAAGCGAATTTTTTAAAGCACGAAAATACAGTGGTGGGCGGCGGCCCACCCATATAATAGTACACTTTTTTCAGGGGAAACCGTGTGTTTTGAGTTGAGAGAGAGAGNAGAGAGAAAGAGAGAGAGAGCTTAGCAGCTGAAATGGATCAGGACGTTTAGATCAGCGAAGAAGGTCAAATGTCCCGAGAAAATCTGCCGGACATCGCCAAGTCCATCACGGGTGATGGCATCAATCACGTTTCCCAGATGTGCGAAAATACAGGTGCGACCCCTGCCGGGAATCGAACGTAAATCGCCTTGATGGGAGGCATGCGTTCTGGTAGCTGTGTAACTGCTGTCAAGAGGATGGTGTGAAGTATTGAGCGTGTCCGGTCCTGTGTCGGTGCCAAATAATCATTATAGAAAGGGTGCCTTATCTCTACCTCCACGTTTCGTGGTTCTCTGGGATGATGATTATCGCAATGTTCACGGAACAGTATGTAAATATTTATGCTTCGGGAATAGGGCTTGCATTTATTGCTGCCGTCATTTAAATGGAGTAAAGAATTAATTTTTCTCTGGTGAAGGACTGAGGTGCGATGTTGAGAACTTTTGCNTAATTTTTCTCTGGTGAAGGACTGAGGTGCGATGTTGAGAACTTTTGCTTGTGTAAGCATGGACTCGTTTTCACCCTAGGACGCAAGGCATTATTAACAGACATGAGGATGTGCCTGAACGTAATCGCCAGGGTTCAAAACCGATTTGATGCATATTTACAATCATATATTCATGATCTTATTGTGATCTCTGTTACACCCAACAGTAAAGTTTCATATTATATTTTTTTCATCATCAGCACACATCAGAGAAATGCAAAGATCGGATGCATGGAAAAAGTGTGATAATACATTTATATGTTCTTAGTTGTGCATTTTTAATTTATTAAACCGTACCCTACAGCTTTTCTGAAAATATTATTTCAGTGGTGTATGAAATCGAATGCAATGGTCTGGATTAAAGAAAAATTTAACGAGAAAGCGCGTTACGAGGAATATCGTTCAATCTGAAGTATTATGTCTTTCTCGGACTGTTTAAGTTGGCTGAATTTTATTTGACAAACAAATGAACTGAGGAAGGAATGTTTTTGAGAAATGAAAGGGCGAAATTCTGGGAGCGACACTGCCGGGTATCGAACTTGTCTCGTCGTGTTGGCGGCAAGAGGCCAAGTGAAGAATATTCTGTTACATTTTTTTCCTCCCAAACGGTTTAACTTTAATTGACCACTCACTGTGTACGTGGGCGTAGAAATATTTCTAAGTATATGCATCGGCGGATGAAAGGAGTCGTTCGTTGGATTATAAGAGAATAATAATGACCCGAATCGTTATATATTCCTAGAGTTATCAGGCTGGCCAACAACACATCGTGTGCGAAATGGTAGTTTTAAATACCTGCAAAATGTAAAATGGTATCTCGGTATGCCTGAAATATGCAAGGAATTGCTGATACCAAATAAATGTTTGTGCTCAATATAGTGATTTATTTTATGTTAATACGTACACAATTGTCTGCTTAAAGTGTTGCAATTTTTTATTTTTTCCGCCCTGTAAACGTGGCTGCCTCGAGATTCTGAAAGCCCGATGCTGCGGATTTGATGTGAGAAAAAAATGGCGCAACCCTCCTCCTCTTATAATGAACACATATAAATATTTTTTATTCGTGACCGTATTAGATTTTCTTAAAATAGTAGCGTAGGTTTACATTAGCTATGTGGTGTGCAAGTTAAAGTAATAATAATAATTAAAGTAAATTTTACACTAATTTGAGACGGAGCGAGTTGCTAGGACAAGCGGGAACCAGTAAGAACTTGACTAAGAAACCATCCCATCATTCACGTCGAGTGATTTTTAAAATATAAATTCGGGCCGAACGAGTCGAGTATCGCACCCGGGTTAAAGGGGTTTAACACGAGTCTTCCCTGGCGTTGACTTGTGGGCGCAGATATATGTGTTTATTATCCTATGAATTACAGTTGTCTTGTGTGAGAAATAAAACAAGCTGCTGGAGCGACAAGCCTCCTCCCCACACCCAAAACACTCGGCGGGCAGTGCGCTAGGGCTTAGTCCAATTCAACACCTGGTGCAGCGCGGCTGGCCGTGTGCGCGAGCTTAGATTACGACTGCACGTGCCTCTCGTTTACTTATCTAATGGGACTCGTGACCACTTCTTTAAGTATTCTTTCGTCTTAGTAGTTTTTTAATACGTCTATCAGTCTCGCCTGCAATTGTGATATTTCGGGCTCTGTGTGTGTAGGTGTGTGTGTGTATGTGTTGTGTGTTTGTGTTTGACGTATGAGAAAGTGTAAATGATCGATTTCCCCCCTTATTTCTTAATTTCACAGCACCACAAAGTATCTTTGGTTTCGTCGGAATTAATAAAAAATTTCACATTTAATTTTTTTATACGAAAAAAAAAAATCAAAGGTGGAGTTCGAGACAGAATTTATTTACAAAAAAATTGTACGTATAATTCATTTTCTATATTTGAAAGGGGTTAACATAACTCTAAAATTTCATGGTCTCTGTAATACACTGGTTGCAATATGCTCTACTTTTTTCGCACTTGTGAATACTTTCCTTATATGTCTCGACGAGGTTGATGGGTGGTGAATGAGAGCTGTATGCGTATGTCTTTGCTGGAATTCGAATTGTGGTATAAATCTGCATGGTGGGCTAGCATCNTTCACTTATCTAATGGGACTCGTGACCACTTCTTTAAGTATTCTTTTTTCTTAATAGTTTTTTAATGCGTCTATCAGTCCCGCCTGCAATTGCGATATTTCGGGCTCTGTGTGTGTAGGTGTGTGTGTATGTGTTTGTGTTTGACGTATGACCAAGTGGAAAATGATCGATTTCCCCCCTTATTTCTTAGTTTCACAGCACCACAAAGTATCTTTGGTTTCGCCGGAATTATTAATAAAAAAATTTCACATTTGATTTTTTTATACGAAAAAAAAAATCAAAGGTGGAGTTCGAGACAGAATTTATTTACAAAAAAAATTGCACGTATAATTCATTTTCTATATTTGAAAGGGGTTAACATAACTCTAAAATTTCACGGTCTCTGTAATACACTGGTTGCAATATGCTCTACTTTTTTCGCACTTGTGAATACTTTCCGTATATGTCTCGACGAGGTTGATGGGTGGTGAATGAGAGCTGTATGCGTATGTCTTTGCTGGAATTCCAATTGTGGTATAAATCTGAATGGTGGGCTAGCACCNTATATGTCTCGACGAGGTTGATGGGTGGTGAATGAGAGCTGTATGCGTATGTCTTTGCTGGAATTCGAATTGTGGTATAAATCTGCATGGTGGGCTAGCATCTCGGGAATAAAACAATGTTTTAGTTCTCATAATTCATAAAGAGTGAATAATATTGATACCTGCTTGATTAAAGGCCACACACATATACATACACATCTTCGCATGTCATTTTTCATACGGCTAAAGTCTCTTAGCAGTGTGGTGTGACTATGAGGGGAAGAGTAAGGTAGTTTTACCGTGGATCAGATATATCTCTTAATGGAGCGAGCGCACATGAATGTATGAAAATAGAAACATTTGTTGGTTGAAGGTAACTGTTTTTTATAATTTTCTACTTGCGGTGGGTGTACCTTTACGCTAGCGTCTCCTCGCGGTATATAATTTTTTTCCTGTAAAACTTACTATATGTGCATTATTTATGCATATAAAGAGTTTTATATACTGACAATGGGTGCTAGGAAAATCACCGCACGTGGAGTAACCATAAGGGTATTTTTTCCACGCTGTCTAAATTTCCAAATGTACTGATTTTTTAACTTGGGAGGAAATGTTTTTAATGATGAGCGTCTATGCCTGGGTTAGGGGAATTACATGCTATCTTTCACTGTGTCTATCGCATACCGTGAGATGTAGCCAAGTGGTTTTAACTCAGTTTTTGGATTTTCCGAGCCATGATTACTTTATAGAAAGCAACATAACGCATCCACACACGACACATAATTTTTCAAATCCTGAATTTATTTTTTAATTAATTACGTTTGTACACGTAAAAATATATATAAACGTTATGTTAGTTGCGGCTAGAGTCTCATTAAATATTTTTTCTTTAAATTATTACAAAACTTATATCCTAAATATTTGATTTTATTAAAATTATGACAAAACCAATATACTAAATATGTTTTTCTTTGCCAGCAGTATTTTTTAAAACTTACGTGAGCAGGACATAACGCGAGATAAAATAAAAATCTAGATATTGTGTTAAACACATTCATTTACACACACACATTACAGTAATATTATTATTCTGCATAATATAAGGAATACTTTTTATATACATGTTGCTTCTTAGATTCTTGGAAAGCATTACACACGTAATATATTTTTTTTAATGTACAATGGATTCATCATAGTCTTTTCTTTAATGTACCATGTATTATTATGACTCCAAAATATTAGGACTTCGGCGTTGCACGGTGCACCAGCAATATCTTATATTTTTGCAATCTTGAAGACTTGTGGAACTGTGGAAACGGCGGGCAGCGGCAATGCTTGTGAAGGTCTACAAAGTTCTTTAGTTTTATATACTGACAATGGGTGCTAGGAAAATCACCGCACGTGGAGTAACCATAAGGGTATTTTTTCCACGCTGCCTAAATTTCCTAATGTACTGATTTTTAACTTGGGAGGAAATGTTTTTAATGATAAGCGTCTATGCCTGGGTTAAGGGGATTGCATGCGATATTTCACTGTGCCTATCGCATACCGTGAGAGGTAGCCAAGTGGTTTTAACTCAGTTTTTGGATTTTTCGAGCCATGATTACTTTATAGAAAGCAACATAACGCAACCACACACGACACATAATTTTTCAAATCCTGAATTTATTTTTTAATTAATTACGTTTGTACGCGTAAAAAATATATATAAACGTTATGTTAGTTGCGGCTAGAGTCTCATTAAATATTTTTTCTTTAAATTATTACAAAACTTATATCCTAAATATTTTATTTTATTAAAATTATGACAAAACCAATATACTAAATATGTTTTTCTTTGCCAGCAGTATTTTTTAAAACTTACG
>NQII01015859.1:11400-22214 GCA_002778355.1 Clitarchus hookeri
GTCCACTTACTTACTGCTGCTTGCCAGTTGCCCCGTCCCGCACTGCGAGCAGATCCTGCCTCTTCTCTCTCGCATCTTTCACCTCCGACCTTTTGGATTCACAATCCTCCTAACCCTTGTGAATAATTAATCTATTTTTCTATCCTGAAAAAAAAAAAAAAACATTTTGTTACTCAAAAATTTTAATGTCGCAAAACAAACCTTTACCCAGAAAATAGAGCTTATGCAAATAATTATTTATTAAATTTTTTTAAATTTGAAAATAATTTGTTATTTAACTTCACTTTACATAAAAAGAGATATAAAATAAAAATTATTTATTATAAAAATTACTTTCTTCTCAAAACTTTTCTGAAATATGTTTAATTATACCGAAAAAAAATCCCATATAATAGGTAATTTCTTATTTATGTATTGTAAACAAAATCCTTTTATCTTGCCCCAAAAAACCGTAAGTATAATAATACTTACAAAAATAAAAACACATTTTCTTTCGCTTTTACTTAAAGCATTAGTTCAAACCTCTAAAACAACACAGTTTTAATTAATGCAAACATTTTTTTTTAAGAACACGTTTGACTGTTGACAAAGTCAATTTTTAGCTTAAAAATAACTTACTCAGATAGCCACAAAGACAACAACGTTATTTGAAACCCCACTGGCTCCCTTCGCTGTAATATATTGTACTAGAATCCATGCTCGAAGAAAGAAATGTAGTGGGATTAGACACCGAAGAACGTAAATTTTCAAGAAACACTTCCCAAATTATGTGCTTCATAAAACTGCATTCCTTAATTTACTAGCTTCACACCATAGTCAGCCAGGTGTAAGATATTTTATTCCCACAAAGTTGTTTGCCTCAAAATATAGACGCCCATAATTTATTTGGGTATGCTTCTACTTCGCCTGATGCAATTATATTTCAAACACCCTTTATTTCTGGTTTATTTAGACGTGTAANTTTGGGTATGCTTCTACTTCGCCTGATGCAATTATATTTCAAACACCCTTTATTTCTGGTTTATTTAGACGTGTAAGCCCAGTAGCAAAAGATTAACTCCGAACTCTAACACTAACTTGGTATAAAATAACGATAAATCTCATAAAGAAAACATGAACAATCCAATTGGTTAGAATAGGTTCCCTACGTTCTGCCATTAATGGTAGAGAATAATAAAAGAGGCAGACACTTTTTATAACACTGCACTTGGCAATCAAAATAATACAGCTAAACGCATAACTGTTTTATTTCGAGCTAAGTAAGTACTTAAAATCAGAAGCAATACCAGCTTATCACACAACAAACCACCTCGCAAAAATGGGGCTTCGTATAATATTCTCTTTCTTTTCTGGCAGAGACCACTACAAAACTTCAAATATTTATCAATTTAACATCTACTGTACAAATTTAACATCTACTGTACAAATTTAATTTGCCTGAGTAATGTGTACTTCGCTCCCTTTTAAATTTTGCAGTCAACGTGAAATGCTGCCATCTCATTTGTCGAGTATCAATTGTATATCTTCGCAGTAACCTGATAATTTTTTTTTTACATTATAATTCTTTTTAAATATGTGTTTTTTTTTTGCAAAAATTTGTGTAATCGTTAACACTCAATTTTTTTTTCTTTAAACCTAGTATTTTCGTTTAAAATCCCTTTACGTATAAAACGTGTTTTTCAAAGAACATTTTATTCAGTTGGTTTCATTGACAGAACCAGATTTATTGTCAGAGTCTACAATATTTGTAAAAAGAAAACAGCTGTTGGTCAAATGCAAGTTTATTGTCTGGAAACAAAATGTGGAAAATAATATTGTAAGCAAAATATTTAAGAAATAAATATACTTTTACTTTAAGATTTTTAATTAAAATTTTATATTAATATATATTAAAATAAATCTTTGATTTCCAGCATTTGTAAAATGGCTATCTCTCCCATGTGTTTGGGTGAGTTGTTCTGCATCCTCGGGATAGATACCCTGCCAACTAATATTAAATAATCATTAATTTATTTGTCTACATGGATAGTAAATGTCTCTTATTGAGATATTTACATTTTCACTTTTGTAATATGAATTTTAGTTTTGCTGGTCGAAATACTATTTAGGAGGTACTTTAATTAGTTAGGATATATTCTTAAATTCACCGTGTGATAAAACGAATGACTTTCAGCCCATTTGTCTCATCCCAAGAATATGAATAGGTTGACTGCCATGTGAACTGAGAGAGAGAGAGAGAGAGAGAGAGAGAGAGAGAGAGTATATTTGTTTGTGTGCGCGTTTTTCTGTATATACGTATAAACTGATATTTACTGATTATGGATTGGTTATCCATGTCAGAGAGGGTCACCAGGGATAAATAAGATCTGTAGAAAAGGATAACGGTTAACCGTATGTATACAAAATGTGATCTCACCGTGATAAGCTTATGATTTTATGACGCATTAAAAACAGGAAGAACAGACGCAATGTTTCCATGATATCAAGTTTGTACACAGAGAGTATTTATGTGAAAAATACATCAGTTATTTGGAATGAGCTTCCAAGCATAAAATCCGTTTGGTGATGACACTGCAATCATGGGGACATGGCAAATAGTAATTGCCTTCCTACATCTCTATTATTCCGCACGATAAAGTGGAATCGATGGAAGAACATTTCAAATGTGTTATTTCCTTCGTAGTACGCGAGCTTTAGGCCTATACGTGGAGGCTACATTTGGTAAGAGCGTATTTACTTAATGTGCGAAGGAATAACGATGCATGGCCAGTATTGTCAAAATCATACAGGTTGGCAAAAACTTTCGAAAAAAGTATACTCGTAATGTTTTAACACAAAAGGCTTTGGATTGTGCCCGGTTGCAGGGCGGCCCAAGGGAGTTAAATACTAACCAGACTATGTAAGTTCGAAGTAATTGTGAAGCAGCAGGAAGTTTACGTAGGAGTGTGATAGGCATACTCTTTTATCATTATGACAATTTTAGTTTCAAAAAGAGTGGAATTGAAAGATTTGGGCGGATCTTAACAATGCGGTATTGAGAGGCGATGAGGGTGAAAGGAAGCGGAAATGGGACAGCTCAGGGAGGCAAGAGCAGGGGATACGGGAGATCCCCGAGTAAAACCACCGACCAGCGGCATCGTCCTGCACGATTCCCACGTTCGGAAACCCGGGAGAGACACCGTCTTAGTAAGAGGCGATTTCTCTAGGCGCTACACCATGCAATGCTTGTTCCACAGTTAAAATAATGTATTCAATGCCAAAATATATTCTTAATCTCAAGGGTGAATAGTAGAAGACGGCAATTTACTGAGTCATGAATCTATTATAGATGTAGTCCTTTCGTATACACAACAATGTTTTTACAAACGTGCTATTTTGAGCAAGCGGTTAGCCACGTGTTACACACACATATATACATATATAAATTTATTCGGAAGATAACTAACAATTTTATTTCCACAAATTTAGATTTTTCGAGTGATGAACTGCCTGCAGCAACCCCTTCCCGGCGCAGTGAACTCCAAATCCTGTTCCCACACTTCGCTCACGGCGCTTCACCTATTTTAAAGTTCACGAGCCACCACTGCTGTTACTCGCTGAAGTCGCCTTTCAAATCAGTGAAAATCCGTAACCGAAGTAACTACTAAGCAGCTACTGATTTAAAATGGAGCCACTTTCACTGGTGTTCTCTAATATGGAGCGATGTTCACTGGTGTTCTCTAATATGGAGCGATGTTCACTGGTGTTCTCTAATATGGAGCGATGTTCACTGGTGTTCTCTAATATGGAGCGATGTTCACTGGTGTTCTCTAATATGGAGCGATGTTCACTGGTGTTCTCTAATATGGAGCGATGTTCACTGGTGTTCTCTAATATGGAGCGATGTTCACTGGTGTTCTCTAATATGGAGCGATGTTCACTGGTGTTCTCTAATATGGAGCGATGTTTACTGGTGTTCTCTAATATGGAGCGATGTTTACTGGTGTTCTCTAATATGGAGCGATGTTTACTGGTGTTCTCTAATATGGAGCGATGTTTACTGGTGTTCTCTAATATGGAGCGATGTTTACTGGTGTTCTCTAATATGGAGCGATGTTTACTGGTGTTCTCTAATATGGAGCGATGTTTACTGGTGTTCTCTAATATGGAGCGATGTTTACTGGTGTTCTCTAATATGGAGCGATGTTTACTGGTGTTCTCTAATATGGAGCGATGTTTACTGGTGTTCTCTAATATGGAGCGATGTTCACTGGTGTTCTCTAATATGGAGCGATGTTTACTGGTGTTCTCTAATATGGAGCGATGTTTACTGTTGTTCTCTAATATGGAGCGATGTTTACTGGTGTTCTCTAATATGGAGCGATGTTTACTGGTGTTCTCTAATATGGAGCGATGTTCACTGGTGTTCTCTAATATGGAGCGATGTTTACTGGTGTTCTCTAATATGGAGCGATGTTTACTGGTGTTCTCTAATATGGAGCGATGTTTACTGGTGTTCTCTAATATGGAGCGATGTTTACTGGTGTTCTCTAATATGGAGCGATGTTTACTGGTGTTCTCTAATATGGAGCGATGTTTACTGGTGTTCTCTAATATGGAGCGATGTTTACTGGTGTTCTCTAATATGGAGCGATGTTTACTGGTGTTCTCTAATATGGAGCGATGTTTACTGGTGTTCTCTAATATGGAGCGATGTTTACTGGTGTTCTCTAATATGGAGCGATGTTTACTGGTGTTCTCTAATATGGAGCGATGTTCACTGGTGTTCTCTAATATGGAGCGATGTTTACTGTTTCAGATTGAGAGTTGTGAATCCCGAGGAAACAACGAGCAGAGCATTCGCCAGCACGTAGTTTTCTCCTCGTGGCCCTCAAAAAAAGAAGTCGAACGGCCCTTTAAGTCCAGTCTATGCCCAGGATACTGGGGCCACGGTGGGTGAGCGGTTATACTGCTCGCCTCCCACCAAGGCGAACTGGGTTCAATCCCCGGACGGTTCACTCCGAATTTGTGCAAGTGCCGGACGATGCCACTGGTCGGCGGGTTTTCTCGGTATAATCCGTTTCCCCCGCCCCTTCATTCCGGCGCTGCTCCACATGCATCTCACTTCATCCTCGTCGACTCTAAAGACCCACGATGTTAAGAGCTGCCCGATTCTCTTCCCTCGCTCCCCAGGATAGTGTTCTACTATACTCAACTCCTGTAAGACTAGTAAGTGGTAAGTGTTAATATTAGTACTATTGATATACATAAAACTCAACGGTGATTTTATGTCACAAGATTTTATTAATTAAATTAAGAATACATAAACATTATTTCTATATGTCCTGCTATGGAGTGAATGAAATAAATGGATAAGAAGGAAAGTTGCATTAAGGAGCATCTTAAAGAAAGGAAGTCACACGGTCTCGCTCTCTGGACTCGTCGCCCAGAAGAAGGAACTCCGCCGGCTCCTGGTCTGGTCGCCACCCACGTCCCTTCATACTCACAGACTATCCCGATCCTCTGCCTTGCAGCCCGGTTTACTCTTCGCGTACCTCCACGTGTTTGCTGTCGTGATTGCTTGANCAATTTGCTGTTGATATTTATCCATTCCAATCTGGCTCGATTGTTATGGCACGTAAGTTTTGTTAACTTGCCTGTGCCGTTCTTCACATGTATCGTTGCGAAAGCATTGAGCACTACGGAGCCGTGTGTGACTATAGTGGGACTCGTGATGAAGAAGGCAATGTTCATTATAGCGTTGCCAGCCGGGGAGTGCGTTCAGTGGCTACCTGAAGTATGATTCGAGATATGTCGCACATCTTATAAAGAGCGTGGAAGTCTTGGTGCGTGAAGTCTGAACTGTGTTGTGTCACAATGTAGGGTTGTAACTGCGCATGATAGGGAGTCACAGTTCTGTGGCGAGGAAAGAAAAATGTTGGTTGCTGCTGTGTGAGCTCACCCGAAGAAACGTCCCTGGATTTGCCGGATTCGCCTGAAGTGTCTCCAACAACTGGTTACGGCGCATGGCCTAACCCCTTATTTAATAGTTTAATATAACCCATTTGCCATTTCACCCTACAATTTTCAATACAGTATCCTAACCTAACCAAACATATCTCCAAATTGCAGGAAATCACGGTTTTTTTTTTTCAATTTTACCTAAACTAATATAGTCTAGATCGTGAGAAAATAAGACAATTTTCTTTTAGTTTTGAAAACGAAAATAAATGCACTATTTTACTCCACAAGCACAAGCACAGCAACCAAAAGTTGTCGAATTCGGGTGCACTCGATAAATCCCGGGGTGATTCTTCCTGCAGCGCCAAAATGTGCTTCCCGTGACAAGGAGCCAAACTGTAAATGCACAGAATACTCAAGACTACAGAGGTGAAACAGCCGCTTATAACGCGAACTCCAACCACACACGCCAGCAAAATGACGGCACTGGCCATTAACACGCGGGAACGCCGTTCGTCAATCAGCGCCTGGTAACTTACCCGCCAGCCGGAAGCTCAGCAAGTAAAGAATATTCCGCAGCTCGCAGTAGCCAATCACAGACACAAGACCTGTTCTAGAGCCTCGCAGAGTCAATCGAAAAGTGGGCGTACTCACGTCAAAGGAAGCACCACGGCGTTACACTTCTGTATACTAATCTGTTCTGTGATGAAGTGACTGTACGATATAGTGTGAATGCTGTCGGTTTGGTAACCACTTACTGAATCGTGGAGTGGAGAGTGGAGTAGATAGGTTTGGGCGGCTCTTAACAGCGAGGTCTGGAGAGCCGATGAGGGTGAATTGAGGTTAGTATGGGGCGGCGGCGGAATGCAAAGGGTGGGGGAAACGGCAGATCCCTGAGAAAACCCGCTGACCAGCGGCATCGACCGGCACGATTCCCACGTGCAAAAATCCGGGAGCAACCCCGCTGAGAATAGAACCCGGTTCGCCTTGGTGGGAGGCGAGTAAACTGACCACTACACCATCGCGGCTCCCCTTGCTGAATTGTAATAATTCAACAACTCTTTCCTAAAAGTTGCCAGTAGATCTGTCAAAATCACTTGTCTTGAACTCTGGCAGCACAACTGTTTACGTGACTACGAGCTGTGAAACTTTATTACACCTCACTAGTAGAGTTTTAATGTAAAAAAAATATATATTTAGCTATGCAAAACAAGAATTTCAGACTTATTTCGAAATAAATATAGGCTTACGAAATCACTATAATTTTTATATGTATTTGTGCGTGACTGTGCGTTTGTAAAGTACCCTAAATTTCGAAGGAAAACGAGGCCTACGATAAGCCTACTTTTTGAGTTTATGTATAGTTATGTGTATGTAGGCATACACACATATATACGTATATATTATGCACGTATGTACGTTTGTATGTTTGCACGTATGTATGTATATACGTATGTATAAGTGTGTAAATATGTACCTTTGTGTGTGTGTACCTGAAAACTTTTGAACTCGTGGACGGAATTTCACCAAACTCCATTCACTTAGCGTACTTAGGAATAAACCCCTACGTTTATAGTTTTGACCATCACAGGTACTTGTTACTGTTTGATAACAAAGAGTGGTCAGTGCTGGTAACAGACAGGATGTTAGTGTTTGAAAACATGGGCAGAAGATGAAAGTCGGTCTGCCTCATCTGCAGTCTGTAGTTCTAACGACAGATAATTTTTTTTTTTTGCATTGTTGGTTAAAGGTTAACTAAACCCTTTTTAAAGCCCAAGATTTGTTTCTTCTTTCTGCTTGGCCACCTATAATTTCGCTATTGGTATAAAATATTGACATAAACCCAGTGACTTGTGTCGATATGTCAATTAAGTGTCGCTGTGAAACTGTTACTATACATTACTATTACGCGTATGCTTCCTATATTGTGTACATTAAAAATACTAACGGAATTCTTTCGCCAAAATTCTAAACAATCAAATTTTATTTTAAGATTAAGAACTCGTTTTTCAGTGGGAGTATAGGTACTCAGCTCGGTGTTTACGTTATAATATTTAGTGGCAATCCGGCATTTGCTTTAAAAAGCTGACTTCAGAACAGTTTAGTAAACCGTCAACTATCATAAATTCTACTTCAAGGTCCACTTCACACAGTTACGAAATCCTGCAAGCCTACATATCCACCTTTGTTGTCTCCCGATCTAGTTACTTGGCACACTTTCCGGTAATTAAAAACTTTGAAAAAGCCCGTCTCAGCTATGTTTATTTGATATAAAAATACATTTAACTGTGTCAAAATGGCTGGCCGTTCAAAATGCAAGGAAAGAAACAAATTCTCATTCCGATCTATTGAGTCGGCAACATTTAGGAATGTACTAAAGTTGTACCCTATAACTGTTTTAAAATAACCGTTCAGAGAAAAATCAGAACAATGCTTATCATTCATATCGTATACAACCCACGGCTCACAGTACAGAAGATGTTAAAAAAATTTTCTTAAATTGTCGGATCGAAATTATGTCGTATTCAAAAAAGGCTGATAAGTCATTTTGCCGAAAAGTCGTTTGGCCTATCTTAATTCAAAGACGGGCGTGTGCCATGACAGGCGTTTGGTCGAACAGGCTTTTGGCATAACATGGGTCTGGTTGAACAGTCATACGACCGAACCGGCATTTGACATATGTTTCGTTCGCCATCCTGGAATCCTTTTAGCTTGAACCTCCGGCGTTTGGCCTAGCAGTCATTTGGCAGAAGTCATTTGGCGGAAAAGGCGTTCGTATAATACTTTATCACTGAAGACGGGGGATGTGAATTTTTGTTTTTAGATCTTACTACTTACCTCCTATTGGCGTGTGTACGAGTGTGTGAGCATCCGTGTCTACCTGTACGAATACGACGGCCGAAGAGAGAAAGAAAATGACTGGGACGTCACAAGGATGTTCAGTCTCGTAGAATGACGTGGTCCGACACTCAGCGCCGGAATATCTTCTCTGCCACGGAATCATGCATGCACTTTCATCGGAAAGCATCCCACTGCAAGGACGACAACATAACACCAGCCGCAACAAGTTTTCATCGTCTGGAGAGAGTGTTCACTGCAAGAGATCTGTAGATGGTTGTATCGAACAGTCAGCTTATACAGTTTCTACCAAAAGTTTAAGGACACCAGCTTTTTTTACACAATCTGTCATTGATCTTAATGAACTTGGCCAATTTTTTTTATTATCGTGCTTGTAAAATAAAATATTTTCATTAAAAAAATCTTGTATATCTAATTTGTTCATTACATTATTGTTTTAAAAATTATTCAGGGAAAAATACAGCACAGCACATTTCCATTTAAATAATTCTACGACAAATGTTACTTGCTGTGCATGCTTAATGATTTTTACACATTGTGTATTGCACTACAGAGAAATTATGGCCAAGCTGTTGGCAGCAAGTTAATCATGCAAGCTACTTTTCCACCTGATTTAAAACTTAATCAATTGTAGAAAAAACAAAACGTAAAATGTATTTATTGCCGTTAACATTTTCTATACTAAGCAAAACATCGGGCCCGTTTCTTAAGCAGTACGTACTAAATTGTGTATTCAATTAATTGTTTACATTCTTTAGGAACGGATTCGATGGCTTGCTTGGTGTAAAAATATTAATTGCAATAAATACACTTTATGTATGCCGAGTGTTTTTTTTGCATTTAAAAAGAGTTGTAAATCATGTGGAAAAGTAGCTTGCATGATTAACTTGCTACTAACAGCTATGCCATAAGTTTTTTTGTAGTGCAATACACATGTGTGAAATTATTAAGCATATACAAGTAGCATTTGTAGTAAAAAAAGTTTTATGGAAAATATACTGTTTTGTCTTTATTTTATTATTTTTAAATATGTAACTTAATAAAGAAATGAGACGTATTACATTTTTTTATGAAAATGTTTTATTTAACAAGTCCAATAATAAAAAATAAAAAAATCAAGTGAATGACTTCAAAATTTAAAGACCAATGGTGTGAAAATGTCTGGTGGTCTTAAACTTTTGGTAGAAACGTATGCTTTCACAAAGTCCGTCATGTGGTTGTGCTTTCTTTACGACGGAGACTGCAAATTTGAGTGTATAAAGACCATAGGCGGCCTACGCAGTATCGCAAATTAAGAAACCATAACTAATTAAATTTGTTGTAAACTATAATAATAAAATGGTTTGTAAAATATTTAAAACAGCAATAATTTAACAATTAAGAATATATAAATATTTTATAATATCGATAATATACTAACAAAGTTATATTTCTGTAAGGCGCACCAAAACTCTTGAGNAATATATAAATATTTTATAATATCGATAATATACTAACAAAGTTATATTTCTGTAAGGCGCACCAAAACTCTTGAGTTGTTGGGTCACATAGAATATTAATATATTTTAATCAAATCTGTCACCAAAAACAAACATTTTCTTTGATACAGCATGTATCTTTCAATGCATGTGTGTTTTTATATAATATGCGTACAATTAAATTTATTATGATTATCTGTCATACTTTGTGATCTAGAAATATTTCTTGAACCTGAAAAGTATAGCATTACATGCTAGAACTTCTTCGACTTGATTACCAAAACGTATAGTTTACATAACAGTTCTTGTTTCTGTGTGTAGTAGTAGTATTTTTTCATATAATTACAAGTATGGCAGCGGGCCATGAACTTTGAAATAATATTTACTACAGTGTTTTATTTTCCATAATATTATTTACGGTCCTAAAGTTAAGTATTCTTACTTTACAACTGTATGCTTTGGGTATGAAATATGAGTTGCATTCTCTATTCATTTTTGCAACAGAAAGTTTAAATAATAAAAATTATTAGCAACACT
>NQII01015860.1:0-15945 GCA_002778355.1 Clitarchus hookeri
TCTGCGACGAGAGCGCGGCGAGCCCTGACAAATACCCCCGGGCTGCGATGCGCGTGCTCCCTCGTGCTTCTGTGTGTTCCCGACGCTTGTTCACCTACCCGGCGAGAGCACCGCAACTAAACCTGCGTGGCGGCGGGAGAGCTCACACTTCTTGTATACCAGCGTTCGTTGGCGTCATAATGCTATCATTTGTCACGACTTCATATAGCCTTGGTAAAACGAGCTACGATGCTTTCACTTGTTTATAGAAAAATTACACACTACAAAAATAAATCAATTATTTCACTTTATAAAACGTTTTTCACTTAAAAGAGTTTGGTAAACAATATCATTACCATATATGGTATGCAACCTGTATAACTATTCAATACAACCTCCATTCATGTGGGACCATTGAATCCGGGTATTTCTTTTACATTTTTCACCAGTGTATATGACTAGTGATGATGCTTTGAAAATTTTACTATAATAAAACCCAATAAAATTTTTGTTCGTCATATATGTAACATTTTTGATACCATATTTTAAAAACTACAAATTTAAATGATGCTATTAAATTGTTTTCCTTAAAATAAAGTTTTTAAATAATCTTAATTAGACTTCTATATTACAGGTTTTTAACAATTATAATAGTATATGATTCGTCGTTCTTATAACATTTATAACCAACAGAATCATCACTCGCATTATTGCCATTATGACTGTCATTTTTATCATGCAAAGTAAAGACTGATTTGCATAATAAAAATGATAAAAAATCACAACTTTCATCACTACTATCATCACTAANCCATCACTTCTGTCATCACTCTCATACATATCATTAAATTCAAAACAACCAAAATTATGTTTTTCATGAAAAGTGTTATTTAGAAACTATTATTAAGAAATTATCATTCAAATCTTTNAAAAAATGTTACTAATTTGTTTAAAGTTAAAAAAATAAATTATTTAAAAAGGATCTTGAGATTAGCTTTTTTACTCAATTCTCTTTTTATTTGCTTTTATTTATTACAGATAACTTTTGAAAGAGTTTTTTAAATAGTATATTTATATTTATGTGTAATGTGGCCATTGTATATTTTACTAGCGAACCGACCCGGCTTCGTGGGGGTACAATTGAGTTTTACAGTGATTCACTAATAAATAAATTGGGAAAAGACAATTCATTTATGTGAAAAAATAATTATAAAATTATACTATGTTGGCCTAGGTTTTTAACTGATTACAGCAATCTAAAAGAAAGGAAATATTATTTACCCAAAAGCCAAGAATTAGGGTATTGTTTTTGGATTGTATCTGCGCATCTATCGCGTAGTTACCACATTTACGCTTTCCAGCATCGATGTATCAAAATCACAACGTTTGTTTCATCAAGTTGTAGTTTCAGCAATAAGTGTTTCTGGGTACTTTATTTTGTGCTTGGATGATGGATCTTAATCGTCACCAAAGTTAAGCAACGTTCCCAGCGGCACACATTTGGATGGGTGACCGTTTACTGTTCTACATCTAAGCACTTCCGGGCTTCGGAGGACACGTTAGATATTCGATCCCGGTTATTATCTATTGATAGCAGTCGTTAAGTTGTTTTAGAGGTCCTTGGGCGGCCTGATAAACTCTGACACCAGAGGAAAAACATATTTAAGTCACGTTCCCAGCCGTTGCAGAATTAGGTTTTGTTGTTATTCCACAGGAACCGTACAGTTTTCCGGGATGAAAAGTACCCTATGTTTTATTCCAGGACCTAAAGAACCTACATACCAAATTTCATCAAAATCCGTTTAGCCGTTATGGAGCTGAGGGGTAACAAACATCACACACAAACTTTCGCATTTATAACACCAGTAAGATTTGTTAATATTTGCATTATTTTATTTATTAAAAATATTTTTAGTTTCTTAATTTTTTGATATTTAGTTTAGCTTATTGAGAATTTTAAAAGTGGTCTAGCTCTCTTTTACATACCATAAACTCAGCACCAATTTTAAAGTTATCTTCTTTAAAAAAAGTTCTTAAAAACTTCATATTTCTAAGGCCCTGAGTATAGTTGAAAAATAGCTTGGTTTCAGCAAAATTATTTTTTACGCGGTAAAAATTTACATGGGTGAGAAGAAGAAATTTGAAAAATGTTAGCGCTGAAGCTGGAATTTGTTGAAGAGGTGGTTGTACCGGAAAATACGTCATTAACCCGGGCATAATCTGTTCCCGCCTGTAATCGAGAGGATCGCTTTGTTCGAGGCGAGCGGGAGTACATTCCGCACGCACGCAGAGGTTGCCGCCGAGCCGCATCACGTCTTCTGCAGCGAGCGGGTGGCGTGTTTTCCGTGTTCGGCTGGCAGCTATTGTGCTCGGGCCGACTGACTAATGCCACCGCCGTCACCCCGAGTGCTGTCTCTCCGTTCGCCGCGCTCGCACTTCTCCGGCGTGGCGTGTAGTTATTAGGTCAGAGGGCTGTGTTCTGCGACGAGAGCGCGGCGAGCCCTGACAAATACCCCCGGGCTGCGATGCGCGTGCTCCCTCGTGCTTCTGTGTGTTCCCGACGCTTGTTCACCTACCCGGCGAGAGCACCGCAACTAAACCTGCGTGGCGGCGGGAGAGCTCACACTTCTTGTATACCAGCGTTCGTTGGCGTCATAATGCTATCATTTGCCACGACTTCATATAGCCTTGGTAAAACGAGCTACGATGCTTTCACTTGTTTATAGCAAAATTACACACTACAAAAATAAATCAATTATTTCACTTTATAAAACGTTTTTCACTTAAAAGAGTTTGGTAAACAACCAACTGATGACTGATTGCGCCCTATCAAAATACGAAAATTTATTAAACATAATTTATCTCCAATTTTAAGTTAATTTGATAATCTGGCTCATGAAGCACATCACAGAGTTTTGACTCAAAACACATGACTAAAAATTAATATACATTTTTTAGAAGTTTCGTGCCGAAAAATTAATTTCAGTTCCTCATTTCAACTCCGAAAACTATTTTTGGGCGCAAAAATGGGTGAAAGAGGTGCCTTCAGAATCAGTTTTAGGTAATTAAATTTTTATACCGAAACCATAGAGTTGGCTTTATCCTTTTATTTTTCTTTATTAACCTTCCAAAAATTACAAGATCACCGCTTAAGTCACGTTTCAGCGTGTCGCCAAAGGAAAGACTGTTAATAATTTTCAAATAGTGCGCTGAAATTCTAATTTTATATATCCCGAGAGTGTCGCTTGAAAAATACCTTGTTTGTTACCTCGTAGGAAATATTTAAATAATTATAAACATATTTTTGGATAACAAGTAGTGATTAGTTGGATTACACAGCACCTCATAAAGAGTCCATTAAAGTCTTTGCCTACTCGCTTTTCCTTGCACCTCTCATGCGTTTATAATGCGATGCCTTCTGATCTGCAAACCACCTGGCGTAGTAAAAGAGGGCATTCTTCTCACTACTTGCCACCACTTTCCCGCCCTGAACCCAACCAAGTTGGTGGTATTTTTAGGGCACAGGCTTCGCTCCTTATGCNATTACTGTCATCGAGACGTCAACGCCTACCTACCATCAAAGCTCTTAAGGATATAATTGAAAATTATTTGCACCCATGTTGGGGAAAGTAGGCATGAGGTAGCAATGAGGCGTTTAAAAACCCACAGTAATTGCAATAAACATAATATGTTTCATATTAACCCAAATTTATGTAAATATATAAATTACCAAAGTAATTGATGCAAACACGCAACTAAAATACTACGAATTGGATAAAGACGATAACTTATTTACATATCAAAAAGAAATATGAACACTAGCAGGTTTTAAAATTGAATTTACATTAATATGGTTATAAATAAGAGCGTGCTGAGTAGAATCCTGATAATTCGTATTGTCAAGGGACTGAATGTTAAATATGAATTATCGAGATATTCAAATTAGCGGGATTACCAATACTCGGGAGCAAAAAAAGAAAAAATACATAATAACGATATTAATGCAAATTTGCATTAATATGTAATGATAAACGCATGGCTACATATTATGTATACATATGTATATATAAATCAATAATTACATCAATAAAAACACATAAAAAATTTAGGATTTAAAAAAATCTGTAATTTTCTTTTGGTGCAAGCCTTGCAGACGGGGNTCAATAAAAACACATAAAAAATTTAGGATTTAAAAAAATCTGTAATTTTCTTTTGGTGCAAGCCTTGCAGACGGGGATTGTCGATTACTTTTTCAAACATGTTCAAAGCAGAATATACTTCATCGCCAACGTCTGATTTCGCTAAGAAATGGCGCACGTTGTTAATGTATTGTTTAGCCACTTAAGGTGTAATTGTCGGCACATCATCTTCGTCATCACCTTCACCATCAATGCCCTGAGATGGAGCCAAAATTTCGTGATCAGTTAGAATCCTGGCTACCGTTAGGCCATTGTCAGAATGGACGAAATCTTCAAACGTTATAGAATTTTCTTCATTTTGAGGAAGACGACTCCAATTCACAGGGAATTCTAAGTCTTGTTCAGTAACTGCAGATGAAAGTTCCACCTTCGTGAATCCACAAGCACGAAAACAGTTTTTTATTGTGCTTTCGCTAACACTTTGCCACGCCTTGTGAGCAATGTTCATGGCTGAAAATAAAGTGATTTTATTATCCTTTCCATCCTCGATGCTGTCAAGGAGTTGCATCACTACTTCCTTGCGGTAAAAGGTTTCGAACGTTTTAGTTATGCCCTGGTCTAGAGGCTGCAGCTTAGAAGTAGTGTTGGCAGGCAAAAACACAACATTAACATTACTGAGCGGTGGGGTATTGTTGTGAGCCGTACAATTATCTATGAACAGAAGAATTTTTCGCTGCCTTTTCTCCATATCAGCATTCACTGATCGTATTCATTTCTTGAATAATTCGCCCTTCATCCACGCTTTTTTGTTTGCACGATAGGTCATCGGAAAAGTTTTTATATTTTTAAAACATCTTGGTTTGGCTGATTTGCCTATCATGAGCGGTCTTAATTTCTCAGATCCAACCATGTTGGCGGCCATCAATATGGTTACACATTCTTTACTATTTTTTTTCCGCCATGACACTTTTCTTCCTTAAAGCACATTGATCGGTCGGGGAGACACTTATAAAATAACCCCGTATCATTGGCATTAAAAATGTTGTTGGGCTCATAAGAATCGATTATTTCTCCCAATTTGTCTTTCCACTCAGAACAAACGTCGGCCGATACACTCGCACTTTCCCCACTAAGCTTCTTAAATTTTATGCTGTGCCTTTTTTTAAACCTATCAAACCAACCATCACTCGCACGAAAGTCTTTAATTCCCATTTTTTCTGCGAAAATTTTTGCTTTTTCTCTTAAAATGTTTCCTCCAACTGGTACATTCTAATTCCGTGCTTGCGCAAATCACTTTTTAAAATTATCTTCTAGTTGTGGATACTCACCAGTCTTAAAGAGCTTTACTTTGCTGTCCGATGTCTGGAGGCGATTTTGACCTTGTTCTTCAGAATTGATGTTATTGTGGAAGTAGGAACTTTATAACGTTTGGACAAGTCAATTTGTTCGGCCAAGACAGAACTGACTAACTTTTCACTCTCTCTGCTCCTTACTACCCTTTCTAAACCTTAGACCGGACAGCAAGGCACCTCTTAGTTCTGAGAATCACAGACACATCGCCTCACAGCCTGTTCGGCGTCATTACCTTATCTTCAAACCCTCTTACTTTTCGCTCGCTCTGCTCCTTCCTACCCTCTCATAACCCTAGACCGGACACCAAGGCACCTCGTAGTTCTGGGAATTACAGACACATCGCCTCACAGCCTACTCAGCGTCATTACCTGCCCTTCAAACCCTCCTACCTCCCTCAGTGACCATCTGGTCTTTTTTACCCTGCCGGAATTGCATGAATCTAGCTAGAGCTGGTGTGCAGTCTAGGGTTAAAAATATTACGATCTAACGACGTTTGCAAATTGGAAATGAGAATTATAAGACTTTTTAATTGAGCTCGAGCACCAAAATAAATACATATTATCGAGGGGACCAGAATGCATTGGTTTTTTTACGAATTAAAGGGATTTTCTCAAGGGACCGGCAAATTTTCAAGAATTAGCGGGATATACGAATAATCGGGATGCGAAATATACGAATAATCGGGATCCAAAATATCGGGATTTCACGTATAACTAATGAGCCAACTTTCCTCAACATGGGTGCAATAAATTTTTTTATAATTTCTTGAAAGCTGAGTTGGTAGGTGAGACTTGTCGACTCGTTCGTTGAAAGCAATACTATTAGACATGAAACCAGAAACATATGCAACAGTCGTCAGACAGTTACGACAACACAGATTCCTGGCTTGGGACTCTAACCCAGAAAACTTCGTACCATAAGCTAGTGTGCCAACAACTACATTGCAGATATCGGATTCGAGCATCAACTTCGAATTTATCAGTGTAATATTTCAAATGACAATGTTTACAAACCTAAAATATTTATAGGGCCTTCATTTTTAAAATAAGTGACTTTGCCAATTAAATCACGCAATTTTAGATGGCATACAATAGCGATAATAGTGTGAAGAATTTGGAAAAATCGGTTGATTAGTCCTTGATGAATGGCATAACGCCTACATAATTGTCACGTGAGGTTCTTCATACACTGAGGACAAAAATGTTTGGTATTAGTGCATTCGGTGATTTATATTGCCAATTTACACAATTAAACCTAAAATAATAGCATAGTTTCGTCGAAATAGGACACAAACCTAAAATACATTATTGCCGTTATTCTGAAAATAAGTGTCTGTCACACTTAAAAATGCATTTAGTTATATGACCTTAAACAATACAACTCCTTCGTCATATTTGGTATGAATGTGTTGATTGTTTCCCGAGATATCAGATATAAATTTAATTTTTATTTTGAGACTAACTTACAAAATAGCAGAGAAATGAGGTTCTGTAGAGAAAAATTTGATAGCTGCAATTCCTTCTGTCAGCATACAAATTTAAATTCAAATCTGTTTTGTTAATAAAACATACTGAGCTAAAATATAAATTTAGCCACAATTTTTAAAATAAGGGCCTGACCTACTTAATATATAGCATAGCAATTTACACCACCTGCTGCAGTGGAAATTGTTTGCCAAATTTGGTAGAAATATTTCAATTGTTTCCCAAGATATTACTTAAAAACTTTTATTTATTCATGTGGCATACGTTGCAAAATGAAGGACAATAGGTGTTCAGTTCAGACGCAAAATTTGGTCGCAATTTGTTAAATGATANATTTTCAGTTCAGACGCAAAATTTGGTCGCAATTTGTTAAATGATATAGGAGATGTACCAAATAAATCTAAAATTGATTGATAGTTTTTGAAATATAATAAAAAGACTAATTTTTTTCATTTGGTGCTATCTTCCAAAATGGCCGAGTAACAACAATATCCATTTCAAAATTTTATACATATACTATGCTCTGCCAGCATTAAAAGTTTGGTTAAAATTAGTTAAAATGTTTTCGAGATATATCATCTTAAAAATTAAAATGGCCATAATTTTGAAAGTTAGTCCTCAGCGTGGTTGAAAACTATAGACGTATGGTGTCCTTCCGACGTACTATATATTTCCCGAGTTTAGTGAAATCCAATTGAGGTGTTCAAAAATGTATAAGGGGGGTGGGGACACACGCGCGCAGACACACAGCTACTCACATCTACACATCTACACGCACAATGTTCTGTTGGTAAAACATTTTCTCAGCATACGTAAGCCTACTTTCCGAAGGAGAGACAGGCTTATGCAATAGCTTTCCTGTCTGTGTGCTTATGGGTATTTGTGTATGTATGTGTCTAGTGTCTGTGTCTCTCCCCTAAAAATATTTTGACGCTGTAACACAATTTCACCAAACTAGGTACTCAGAGAACTTAGTAAAAACATCAGACTTTCATAGTTTTCAACCACGTCGGATGTTTATTTTCATATGGGTGGCAATTTTAAAATGTAGGGTGCTATGTTATATCTAGGGAACCATTTAGCCCATTAAAACCATGTATTGTGTATTGTCAGTGCTAAACATAAGAATTGAATTTAGAGATGAATACATTTGTTTCTCCCCCATGTTATAAAAAATAGCACAAAAAAATTATTATACTTTAAAAATGGCATCAACTATTTTCGCCAAATTTGCAACGGTAGTAAAAGTGTTGTATGCCATATAATAATGTGTTATTTAAATACCTCATTTTCAAAGGGACGGCCATACAAACGTAGATTTTTGCTATGTACACTATACCGCTCGGCTAATTATGACCAAATTTTTTCGCTGAACGTATCTGTTGCAATCATCATTAATACCAACACACAGCCTCTTTTGTGCGTAATTTTTTTTTGTAGATCCACATGATTTTAAGTCTTATGTAATATCTCAGAAAAAAAATCTATACCTAACAAATATTGTAAACAAATAGTACAATGGTGGATTATATAAAATAATTTTTAATGTAGGCCAGGCACTTATTTTCAAAAGGGCGTCCATATTTATTATTATTATATTTTTATGAAAGGAAGTAACACATTTCAAGTTAACTTTGTAGGCTGGCATTAAATGTTACAACCGTCAAATGTGTGTACACAGAGCCTCTTTTATCAGCCATTTTATTAGTTTTATTTTAATAAATAAATACAATTTTCTGACACAGTTTTCTGTCATATCTCTGGAAGCAATCAACCGATTACTGCGAATTATTTGGTGAACAAGTAAAACTATAATAGGCCATGCAATCTTATGTTTTAATATGTCCAGGCATTTATTTTCAAAATAGCAGCCATATAAACGTTTTAGTATAGTATATATACTATATATATACAAATTCATGTAAACCATTTTACCTTAAGTTCACCTTAATTTTGTATACTGGCATCAAATGAGCTAATACATAACTTTATTCTCCACCATTTCGTAAGTTAGCACTTCATGCAATATTAAGCTTCTATCTCATATCTCAGGAAACAATTACACAGTTTTCATATAATTCAAGAGACAAGTTATTCTTTTGCAGGCCATCTTAATTTACATATTCACAAAATAACAGCCATGTACATATTTTTGGTTAATGTTTAGTATGTCCCAAATAATTTCAACCTTTCTTTGTATGCAAACACTCTCTGTTAATCATAGAATATGTCAGTACATAATATTTTTGTCCGCCATTTAAGTATATCGCCACATGACAAAATTGATGTCTTATTCCATATTTCAGGGACCAATCAACCGATCCCACGTAATTTTTTATGCAAGCAGTTCTACGGTAGCCCATGTAAACGCACGTGTTTTAGGAGGGAAGTGGGGTATTTGTATGGCGTTATTAAAAATAGCTAATTTATATTAGTATGCGATATGCATTAGAGAATTTATTAAGAAATTACATAAAATTTTGGACACTAACGGGATTCATTAGAAGCATAAATTATTTGTACAAATATCCTATTTCCCCGGCCTTTTTGAAAGGCAGAGAGCGGTGAACTGATGTTTGCTTCTTGAGATATATTCACATTCTTGCAGCTTAAAGTAAAAATATATTATTAAAAAAATTTATTGATTGTCAGTTTTTTATTTTTTAGAAATGATTAGTATGTCAAGTTATTAAAATTAAAATAAAAGTTTAGCAAAGCTTATGCTGTGATTTAAACAAAAAATTTTTAAACCCTTCACCAGGAATTATAATACTAAAGGAATTAACTGAAGGTGATATCTACTTATCCGATCGAAATGTNTTTTAAACCCTTCACCAGGAATTATAATACTAAAGGAATTAACTGAAGGTGATATCTACTTATCCGATCGAAATGTTAGAAAATGTTCCATGAAAAGTTATTTATTCAATATATACTGAATATTATTCAGTGATATCTGGTTACGAATGGCATGCAACACACATTTCATGTAACAATAGTTTGCTTTTTTATTTTCAACTCTATAATGTTTATTATTAAATGAAAATGCTTTAAAAATATGTTTTGCAATGATTTTGCTGTTGAAAACCCTGGCCCGCAATATTTACTTGTTTGCATTATGAAAGGAAATTATAATGATTACATAAAATGTGTCTGTAAATTTGGGCACGAACATTGCTGCAGATAGTACTGCTAACGAAAAATATCAGCACCTCGTCAAATGCTGGAGCACGCAAACAATCCCACGACACGTCACTCAATGCGAGACGTTGACACGCTTAGGTTTGGAAACAGCGAAGGGAGACGGAAGAAGATGTTTTTGATGTAACTATCGCGTAGAAACCTGAAAATGTATTACTATTATTATTTGGTTACAATTTATTCTTTAAGAAAGCGTAGTTTTATACTACTTTTTCCATTGTATCATATTTAAATCCACACACATTGAGTAGCTTTGCGCCCATGNGAAAGCGTAGTTTTATACTACTTTTTCCATTGTATCATATTTAAATCCACACACATTGAGTAGCTTTGCGCCCATGAATAAACACGTCATGTTGATGTGAGTGAATTGTAAGCCGTACAGTCAGAAGGGAAGCTGTTGAGGGCCAATAGAGCAACCAATGAACAAAGGACCACTGCTAGAACATATACAGTTCTATGAAGGTTTACTGATGCCAAAATAGCAGGAATTTTGCAGGTCCCTACTAATGAGCCTCCTTTACTCTACATAGGTGCAAATAATTTTTATTGAGGGTGACGTGTGACGTCTTTTGAAATAGAAACTTTGCTGACCCCCTTTGCGAGCGCCTCTCAATCGACACGTGTCACGAGGCAGGTGGCGGATCGNATCGACACGTGTCACGAGGCAGGTGGCGGATCGCAGTTACAGGTGTCCTGCAGCTTAGGCCTTCCCTACCACCCTCCCATCCCCCTACACCTCTAGCAAGCCCGTGAGATCTGTTGAGTGCAGAAGTTCCACGAGATATAGAAACGCAGTTCGCCTAAATATAGAAAACACGCACCAAGAAATAGCTGACGAGAGTAAGCTAGGGGCAAGGTGTAACCTTCCCCCCGCCACCAACCTTCAGGAACCAGGGCACAGGTTTTGAAAGGCATTGTTCTGCGTTCTACCACCTCCCCCCTCCCATAATAATAGAAACACGTGCCAACACTTAAGGAGGTAGGCTGGCGTGCATAAAAAGCCCTTTACTAGAGAAGTGGGGCTCAGTTGATTATTACCACCCAGAGTAGTCAGTCAGTTGAAGATCGCTGAGCAGAGAGTTAGGCCAACCGCGCCAGTGCGGCCGGGGGGGGGGGAGGTTCGGACCCCTGGCCACGTCAGTATGTCAGTAGAACAGCAGTCCAGTGAGACGGCAGCACCTGCGGCCTTGCCAAGGCCGCCCATCGCCGGAGCTCACCCTCCACAGCTGACATCATACCAGCAAGAGTTAAGTATACAATCACTGTCCAGAGAAGCCCCCCTCCATCACGAAGTCGTCAGCAGTTAATCCGAGTAACCAAATTATTACAGTACCACACCTCGGAAGTGTTAATGTATGTTGTTTTTGTTCAAACTCGAGACAATATATCTATCCTTCCAAATGAAACAGCAAAGGACTACATTATTGCAAACCCCTTAACCTTCAGCCATCATATAGTCTATGCCGGGAGGACGTAAATACGACGCTATAAGTCACCCTGTCTTCCACAGTGGTGTTGCGTCAAGGGTCTTGAAAGCTTAAATGGTATGTAGACCTTGAAGTTCTCCTTGAAAGCAAAATCAATAGAGATGAAACCAGAAACATGTGAAATAGTAGTGAGACAATTGCAAATACACACGAGCCTTACCGAGGACTTTTACTCAGGAAACCTCGTCCCGTCAACAAGCATCAACTCCGGATGTAATCAATCTAGTGTATTGGTAGCTAGGGTTTACTATCCTAAAATAATTACAATGTTGTTATTTTGAAAATAAATGTCCCAGTCACTTTATTCATGTACATTTACATAAACCTTTTTAGCACTACTGGTGCGCGAACTTTGTTGGAATTAGTTGAATAATTTCGGAAATATGGCATAATAGTTACATTTCTCACCTGGCACTATCTCATAAAACGGCCAGCTTAATATGATCTCTGCACGCATAATTTATGCTTCTAAATAATACTGTTAGTATACAAAATTTGGTTGAATTTTGTTGAGATTTCTAATTGATGAAACATACTGATAGTGGTTATTGATATTTACACGATTTAGAAAAGGCCTGCCCCACCTTAAACATGTAACTACACGTAGCCCGCAATACCCCTAATTGTGTGGATTATTGAATGGGAATTGGTCGATTGGTTGATTGGTCCACGTGATATTGCACAGAGTCTCCATTTTTTTACTGTGGATATCGTTATAAACGGCAGGCAAAAATGTTACGTATTAACGTATTTGATTATATTCATATATNCGTATTAACGTATTTGATTATTGTCATATATGCTGCCAACATAGAAGTTTGGGTTGAAATTGTATGTTATTTTAAAAATTTCACTATAATGAAAAAAATATATGTCTTTAGATTATCTACATAAGTAAATTTTGTCCCACTAGTTTCGTGGGATTTATAAAAAACGTTTTCCCGAAGGAGGACATAAAGGTTTAACTTTGCTTGTGGTGCTGTATTCTGTAATAGCATAGGAAAGAGGTTATGTATAAGCTCATTTGATGTTTGTATATATACTGAGAGTATACAAAGCTAAGTTGAAATTCGTTATATGTTTTTGTAGATATAGTATGCTAAGTTAAAGTGTTTATATAGCCGATATTTCGAAAATAACTGGGTGGCACACTTATAATATATTAATGGTTTTGGCCTCCTTTATTGCTACTAACTTTTCAAAATTTTGTAGGAATCGGATAATTGTTTTCCGAGATATGCCACGAAAACTTTATTGTTTTCACCTGGCACTATCTTTAAAATTGGTGCAGAGATGACGCTCTGTGTAGACACATTTGATTGTTATAATTGGTAATGCCGGCTTGCAAAGTTAAGTTGAAATTGGATAGATTATGGTTTCATAGATAGAAGACACCTAGCTAAAATATTTATATAGCCGCCTTTCTGAACCTAAGTGTCCCACACTCACAACGTATAAACTAATATGACCTACTGTAGTACTATTACTTTGTGAAATTCGGTAGGAATCGGTTGATTGTTTCCCGACAAATGAGAAAAAAACCGTAATTTTTTCATGTGACACTATCATAAAAAAAGGCACACTAAAGAGACTATATGTATAAAAATTTGCATGTTGTAAATATACTATCATCATGCAATGTTAAGTTGAAATCGATTACATGGTTTCGAAGATAAGCATACAAATCTGAAATGTGTTTATGACCACCATTTTAAAAACAAATCTTTGGCCTACGTATAACACACCATTATTAATGGCCTGCTGTAGTACTACATGTTTGACAATTTTGGTAGGATTAGATAGATTTTTTACCGAGATATTACATAGAACATTTATTTTATCATATGATACTATCTTACAAAATGCTGGGGGAAAGTGTTTATGTGTTGGCGTGTATTATATTTGTAATAGGACATATCAGCATACCAAGTTGTGTCGAAATTGACACATCTTAAGGGTATTTACAAGTAAACATAAAATATTATTCTTAGGCCGCCATCTTGAAAATTTATGCCTTATTCATTTTAATTACATGTTTTTACATGACCTAACATATTATTACTTACGTGTAGAATTTCGTGAGAATCGGCTGAGAAGTTTTGGTGACTTATGATAAGTGCTTTATTTTTCATGTAGGTCTGTCTTTCAAAATGGAGAACCAAAAACGAATTTCAAATATGTAAATTCAATGCATGATTAATGCACTTTCAACATACAAAATTTAGTTTATATTCGGTTAAATAGTTCCAAATATATAACATATCACCCTATATTTTGAAATGTCCACAATTTCGAAAACAAGCACACTGCATGATATTAAACTATAAAAGTCGAATATTCTTACTTAATACTATATGTGTGTCGAGTTGGTGAAATTCGGTTCACGAGTTCAAAAGTTTTTAGAGGGACACACACAGTCACACACACAGACACGGGAAGGAGATTGATAACATAAGACTATATTTCATTCGGAAAGTTCACTAAAAGCGGTAAAGCAGGGGGGATGAAAACTAGTCATGTCTCCCCTTCGGTCCCTTCTTTCTTTCGCTTCTCCGAGGCCAGTATTTGGCCATGCATTACACATAACTTAATGGAAAATGTAATATATACACTTTCCCATCAAATTTGCACGTGTGAAATCAGTGTCTTTTATCTTCATCTCTATGCAAGACTCACTGATACATTATTTTTTACATAAAATTTGCAATGCTTTGCAAATGACAATCAAGTAACAATATACAAACCCACAAAGTCATTTAAAAACACAATATTTTAGTTGCTTTATGCCACTTTCTTTCTTGTAACAATGTCCCTACATTCGAAGCTCACAAAGTGGTTTTCATTCGAAAGAGGTGTAACATAAGCTAACTGAAATACATCGAAATGCATTTAGCTTCTAAAACCTTATTCTGGCCCTCGGTCAGTCCCCCATTAGACAGCAGGCTTAAAGCGTCATAAACAAATACGGGGACGAACAATTAGGAATCTTGCTATTTGGGTTCCGACAGTAAATAAATAAATGTCCATTTAGCCACCTACATGAAAAGGTGGGTGGTTTTGTTGTAGCTCCAACCCCTGAAATTGTGAAGTGGTTGGTTGGTCTGGCTCACACCCGTACTGCGGCTAGCAATGGCAGGCTATTTCCGAATCATCCTGCCAAGTCGCCCTAGGAGTTGACATTTTTTCGTTATCGCTCCGATAGATGGTTTTCCTATCAGCCTTAAGACTGTTAACTCAGCACTCTTATCAATTTACGTGTGATGGCCTTCTTAAGAAATCGGTAGCACCTGTGCGGCTCTAAACTTATTATCAAATGAGATAAAAGCTCTTAAGGAAAAAATGTATTGCATCGATAACAGAAACGGGTGTTCACATAGAAATCAGGATTCAGGCTCAACGAAAACCAGATCGTCGAAATAGGAGGCCAACATGCTAATGGTTCGGTAATTGAGGTCTTACTTCGTTCTAGAGGAAAGCTGATAGCCGTATTCACGGAGCGACGTCCAATGTAAGCTACTGAAGAATTAATTTTCTTGCCAAGAATATCGAATCGTTCTGGTTTTCAAGCAGGTCATTGAATTGCAGAAGTTATATACTCTTCGTTCTAGCTACGTAATCAAGACATTGAGTACGTCTGCCATAAAAAATTTTGACGAGGATAGGCACTGGGTGGTGCAGTTTCTGCGTTTTGGAGCAGGATTTCCGAATTGAGAGCCAAGAATTAACAATCACATTAGTTTCCGATTATCTTGATTCTAATGGGTGACAACGTAATGGGTTACTTACTACCTTTCCTTGCATACTTATATTTTCAGATAATCCATTATGAGGAAGATTCGTTAAATTTTTAGAAAGGCACGAAAAGAACCAAC
This sequence comes from Clitarchus hookeri, assembly GCA_002778355.1. Classification (NCBI taxonomy): domain Eukaryota; kingdom Metazoa; phylum Arthropoda; class Insecta; order Phasmatodea; family Phasmatidae; genus Clitarchus; species Clitarchus hookeri. The sequence goes on from NQII01015860.1 coordinate 15,519, forward strand.
AGATTCCTTTTACACCATAGTGAAATGCGACTTTCACCAGATCACCTTTACTTTATCAAAAGCATGTTGAGATTTATACCACAGGTAATTATGTTAAATCGATTACATTTATGAATTTTGCCTTTAGACACTCACGATTGTCTCCTTCATTTGAAGTTGTGTGAGCGTAAAGCAAACGTGTAATGCTACGGACTGGTGACATATTATATTTAGCGAAGATCACGCTTTTCTTTAGGAGTGGACGTCCACCATAGCAGATTTTGAAGGACACTGTGTGACCGCTGCAATTATTTTCTCATCTTACAGCGACATATACCCTTATGATACCGTTATGATGGTCTGGAGACTCATCGCATATGATCGTCATTCTCCGCTGGTAGAATTTCAAGGTCATTGCGTGTACAGTAATATGTTGAAGACATCGTCA
>NQII01015861.1:0-12251 GCA_002778355.1 Clitarchus hookeri
GACTCACTCTTCTCTCGGTGTGGTGCCCTTCGTTCAAGCCACCACTCAACTCCCGTTCTCGGTATCGCACTCTGCGTCCTGATGTGGTGCTCCTGGCGAGCCCCCACCTAACCGTCACTGTCTACTTCCTCTCGAGGTGGCGCCCCTTGTTGTGGGACTGCCACACGACTCCCTGGCTTGGTCTCGCACTTCGCATACCGACTTGGTGATACAACTGTTATATTACCATCACATGACTGACTAATCTCGCGTCTCAGCATGGCACTCCTGGTGAGCCGTCACCCGTCTGTTGCCTCGCGGCATGGCCGTCGCACAACTGACTCTACGGCACTGACTCTGCTGGGGACCGAACCCCGGCCTTGGTTTACTGACTCACCCGACTGCCTTGTGTCTGGGCGTGGTGATACGACTGATATCGACGTGGGGCTCCAGCGAGTCCCTCATCCATCTCCCAGTGCCTTCCGGCGCGGCATATTACTGACTGACCTCCGTCTCCCAGCGAGGCCACAGAACAACGGACTAACTTCCTTCATGTGTTGGGGCTCCTAACCCCTTTCGGTGCCCTCCCTCCAGATCTTCACATGTGTCGCACTAGTAGGTGGTATGGAGAGGGGAGGAGGGGGCTCTAGCTTATGTCTGCATAATCTGGGCATGTGTTAATGTTTTCATGCGTGCTGCAGGGGGGCGGGGTGACAGCCCTGTCAACCCTTCTCCTGTGGCTAACTAGCATTGTATCGGCGAAACTCAGCTTACTTCCGCATTTACTCGGCGCGTGTGCAAGTTCTCATGCAGTTTTGCTAGAGAGGGAGGTGGGACCAGCGGCCCAACCTTGACATGTGTTAACTGCCTATCAAAACAGAACTTCATGCATATCAATCATGTAACTGCACATTATTTCCATGGCATAGGCCCCTTCTGAACAGCAATGATCACTGGCAGACCATAGTACTGGGTCCGCATAAGTTTGACATATTAGCATAAGTGCATATGTACCACACGAGTAAGTAAATGTCTTGAATAACCAAGAGTGTTTTATTTTCTTTACCCTTCTGAGTACTACGGGCGATGCACCCTATTACAGAAGTAANTCTTGAATAACCAAGAGTGTTTTATTTTCTTTACCCTTCTGAGTACTACGGGCGATGCACCCTATTACAGAAGTAACAAGTATAAGATGTGCGAGGTGGTCTACAACCTCGCCAGCATAACGAGTAAAACCATTAGGTATGGTAAATTATTGGTAAGTTCATTGTATCCAAGTACCACAGACCGACAGAGGACTCCAGGAACCGACGGGCCATCGACCGCACGACCCTCACTAACTTATGCTCACTTAATTATAATGCTAGGCAATTTCACCAGTTTCCACCATAATCTGGTAAGCCGGGTAAGGTGGGGACCCACATCAGCATCCCAGGAACCTCCTACATGTCAGAGTGAAAAACTAATATATATGTACATCTATGTGAGTATAATTGAATAAAGAATTGAGTAAATATATTTACATAATGTACTTGATTAGTATACAGCTATAACCTTAAAAAGGCTGGTACACATAAAATCTATTGTATGTTGTATTTTTTTCAAGTGTGAATATTTATATTGATTTTTACAGCATATTTTGGATGTTTTAAAATTACTGTCCACATTAAAATGTATTTAATTAGATTGGTTCTCCTCTGATGTATATTATTAAAGTGATATTTAAATCGTATGTATGAGTATTTCGAAACGTGTACACCATTTTTGTTGTAATTTTATTGTTTAGTAACAAGCCCGTTCATTTCAATTAACAATGAGGAATAGTGCAACTACAGTATTACTTCATATAATCTATGTGATTAATAATTTACAATTTCAGAATAAAAATGCTGGTATGCGCACCAACTATAACCAGGCTTTTGTTGTAGAACAAATATTTATTTAGAATCTACTAGAAATTGTATTGACAACTGAAAACTTATAATTGTCATTCAAACTTTTATTCAATTATAATTATTGTTCTATGTTGCTTTATATTGTTTTTTAAGTAATATTTACATTAAGTTACAAGTGATATGCTCGTATATTTCAACTAACACTGATCAATGTGGAATTTATTGTGTCAGCTTAACTTTACGGTTAGAGTTTTTAAAACTGTTGGTGCAGTTGCTACGTGGCATTAATAACATTTTAACAACATTAATAATATTTCTGGGCCGAAATCATAAATTATTAACTGGTAGGGTTTTTAATAAACTGTGATTCAGACTACAGAGCTGTTGTCTGTCTCTTGTTTTATTATTAGATACCTAGTAATTAAATCATAATTGTGGACTAAAATATGTATATACAAATCAAATTTATGATATTTTTCTATACGACAGTTTCATTTTTGAGGAGGAAATATCAGGTGCATGGCATACAAAAAACCAGCTTTAAATTCGGATTAGGACTTTATTCCATGTGACATTTGAAAGCTCAGAAAACTATTTGTATTTGATATTGTTTGCTTCTTTCCTCGCACTGAAGTATTTCACGATTTATAACACATGTCTAATATTAGGTTTACTTGACTTCTCATCCCTCCGCCTACCTTTACACCACTCGGGTCATATTATTTATTTCTTGTATAGTGTGATTCCTAAGATACTGAGAAGCAGAACCGCTATAGCAACTAACATGTTACTGTCGGTATCACACATATTGACATCTGCTGTCTTTGGAAAAATTACCATCAGCTGTCACCTAAGTGTTGCTTTAATTAATGCTGAGGTACAGTGTAGTACCGATCATGTTGTAAAAGCTACTGAGTAGTTTCTGTGCGTAAATTGTAGGTTTCGTTTTAAACTTTAGTCGCATTAAATCAGTTATACTCAGGATGGGCACCATCGCGAACTGGATGTAGTAACTGTGTTTAAAAGTGGTTCTTGGCCTATTTTTAATTCAAATTCAGGCAGATTAGTATTATATTATTTGATGTTACGTTCTCCAATGTTATGGATATTTCTCCTTACAAATATAAATACATTAATTATTGCTACGTGCCTGATTTTTGCTGCAGTGGGTTGCTGTATTTTTTCATTTTATCAAAAAACTCTCCTCCTTATTCCACTTGCCTGATTTTTATTTAAACATGCCTGCCGCAAGTTTTTTATTGGCATTTTCCGGTAGCCTTTATAGCCAAACTTGGATTTACACTTTTTGGTTGTTTAACGACAAATGTAAGTTCCAGAACTTCAAAAAATGCTATCATTCAGAATGCAGGTAGCTTGTAATACCTCTAAATAGGTGTAGCTCTTATAAAGTTAGCGCATACTTAAACTTTGGTAGGTTACGACTGAAAAAAAGCAATTATGAAGAGACCTACTTATTTATTTTTACCGGGCGACGACAGTGCAATATCATTTGCCAGAATTTTTCTCCTTTTAAGCATAAGGGTTTTTGCGAAATGGACAAAACCAAAACTTTTTTAATTATTCATTGTGTACCTGATATGAACTTCAATCCGAGTTTTCAATAATCCAGTGATCTCCATTGAAAGTTAATAATAGTATGTTATATATTCACATATTATATATAACAATATCGCAAAAATTTATGAAGATTAAGTATTTATGATGTATTTGTGCAAACTTGCATTATCTGATACCGATATTTTGCCCATAGAATTGCAATGGAAACTTGGCATCACTAGTTATTTAACGTATGTGCTGCGAGTTATATTATCTTCATAAACGGAAAAAAAATTGCTGTTTGTATGATGTTAAGCAGCGATATACTTATTATTATTTTAGCATTCCCTTACGAAAATAGTCCTTATTTTGTAATTAAATAATTATTTTAAAAAATTCGAAAGGCCAAACATTACTGTTATTTTAATATAAACTATAATAATTAACTCATGTTTTTCCTCCTGTGGCATATACAGTAGAACCTCGATTATCCAGGGTAATGACGGGGAGGGGTAGCACGGATAAATGAAAACCACGGTTAATCTAGACACATTTTATTTAACGAATTACATATGTACTGTAATATGGGTGTACAATGTCATGTTATAACGTTATCACTGCTTGAAATATGAAGTAATGAGTCTTTGTTTTTTGCGGTTTGAAATGGTTTTCCTTACTTCAGTTCTATTTTTTCTCAAATTCATGACGTCATGGAAGTCAAAATTTTCCTGTTCGCAGAAGTTCAGGAGGATACCAACTGCTTCCATTGCTTGACTTGGCTGAATTTTTTCTTCTTCACCGCCAACACTGTCATCATTGTCATTCTCATCGTCCTCTGAATCATCCTGTTGTGTAGGTGGAGTACTGCTTGTGCTGCCATAACGAGCTGCTATGTCACTGTCACTTAGACGTTCGAATCCCTCTTCATTAACATCTTTTTGTAGCCAATCAACAATATCCTCTTTATCAACGTTAGTGAAATCTGGAATTGATGTGGCAAGCTCAAGACAAGCTTCTATATCCCCCTCTTCTATATTTTCTTCGTCATCATAACCTTGATCTAAGATTTTTGCCCACGAAAGTCTTAACGTACTTGCAGGTACGTTTTCCCAAGCCTCACATACTGCGAAAATGGCGTCTTTAATGGTCCACTTTTTCAGAAAATCTTTCAATGAATCAAAATTGTAATTTTCCTGTAAAATAAAATGGAGAAAAATCTTTTTGTACCTTCTTTTTAAACAGGAAATCATGCCTTGATCCATTTGCTGGATTAAGGAAGTCACGTTAGGTGGTAGGTAGTAGACAAAAATTTGACCATCCTTTGTTTTCAGGGTAGGGGCTGAGGGGTGTGAAGGGGCATTATCAAGCAGAAGAACAGCTTTTTTTGGTATCCCTTTCTCATCCAGAAATTTCGTTACAGATGGTACAAAAACGTTGAAAAACCATTCACGAAAAATAGCCTGGTTCATCCAAGCTTTTGGGTGATTGTAATAGTCACATGGAAAACATCTCATTTCTGTTCCTTTAAAAGATCTTGGTTTTTTAGCTTTCCCAATTACGGTTAATTTGAGCTTGTGTGTCCCAGTCGCATTTGAACACGTCATAATGGCCAGTCGTTCTTTGCTAGATTTGTGTCCAGGAGCTGATTTTTCAGATCGCGCAGCGAGTGATTTTGAGGGCAGCATTTTCCAGAATAGACCTGACTCATCTGCGTTGAACACTTGGTCAGGGGTCAGGTTCAACGTTGAAAGCAATGAATTTAATTCCTCATTGAACAATGTTGCGGCAGTCAAGTTTCCACTCAGAGATTCGCCTTGAATGTCGCCAACTGTCTTATACCGTGTCGAGTTTTGAACCTAAATAACCAGCCCTGGGAAGCATTACATTTTTCCTCAATTTTCAAATTTTCATGAAACCATTCTGCCTTTTCACGAACCATTGGCCCAGAAATCGGAATTCCTTCAGTACGCTTCTGTTTAAACCACTCAAAAAGAGCAGATTCCATGTCAGATAATGATGACTTTTTCATAGTTTTTCTCGCAGCTGATAGCTCAGAAGTGGATTCTGCAGAAGATATGAACTTGAAAATGTCATTTTTTTGCTTGATTAAGTCACGCACTGTCTTTTCACCAACACCGAACTCATCCGCAAGTTTTTTTGCACTTTCACCACGATCTACAGCACGGTTTATAATGGATACTTTTTTCTCTAGAGAAAGCACGACACGTTTACGTTTAGCGCTCATTGTTGACCGCTCGGAAGGACTATGTAAAGCGACGGCCAGAACCAAACTGAGAAGTGTGAAGTGAACAATTGAGCCATTTGAAAAGGAAGAGAAGAGGGGACAATTTCTTAGACTAAAGTATGGCCGCTTACTAGCTAAATTCCTAGAAAATTTTAATAAAGGTTCGGCTGCATTTTTTTCTCGGTAGTACCGGGTCTCTGTATGAAGTTTCTAGGAACTTATATACATCAAACTTCCTGCTTACTCGCCTATGCCTTTCCTTTGTGCCTGTACATTTTTTAGAATTGAACCCCTTACAAAAAACAAAAAAAAAAATTCTCCCGGAATAGTGAGCACAGTTAATCGCGAACACGGATAATCGAGACACGGTTAATCGAGGTTCTACTGTACATACAAAGTTGACCATAGTGTAATGAATTTTTTTTTTTCGAAATGTTCATTCAAATAATTTTTTTTATTTTAGTTATAATATAAGCCTATATATTACCTTTATTATGTGACATAAAAATATAGTTCTTACAATTATAACCTTAAATTTACTTTTCCATTATATGGGCTTAATTTCGCAGAAATATTAATTATACTTTTCATTGGTACAATACCATGCTATGTTTGNGGATAATCGAGACACGGTTAATCGAGGTTCTACTGTACATACAAAGTTGACCATAGTGTAATGAATTTTTTTTTTCGAAATGTTCATTCAAATAATTTTTTTTATTTTAGTTATAATATAAGCCTATATATTACCTTTATTATGTGACATAAAAATATAGTTCTTACAATTATAACCTTAAATTTTCTTTTCCATTATATGGGCTTAATTTCGCAGAAATATTAATTATACTTTTCATTGGTACAATACCATGCTATGTTTGACATGGTCGCGAGATTACCCAGGGCTGGTTTGATGTTATATTTCCCGGCGCCTTAACTCAGTTGTGAGTTAATGATGAGGGTCGTCTGGTCGATGGCCCTTGGGCACCCTGGTAATCCTCCGTCAGTTGGTTGATGAGTTGTCGGTTACTTACTATTGCACTTTTATAACTCATGACGAGACTGTAGGCCATCTCATACGCCTGAACTATGCTAAATAAATGCCTGTGATGCTACAAAAGATGCCCTACAATGAATTAACACTGATTTCACTTGGTTGAGCAGTTTATTCACTGTCCTTGCTACAGTTGAATAATGCATGAATGATTCGTGGTAATGGACTCAGAACTTAAACGGTGAAAAACACGTGGCCTTAGATTGAGACGCCATTGCGTTAAACTCTCCGGTGAGAGGCAGTTGGCTTTCCCCTCAGTACATTAAAATAACACAAATGTTCCGGTTGACTAATATATAACTATTGTAGTGAAAATGATTGCAGCCTACATGCTTGTACTGAGGGGGCTCGCGGAGCGGGCGACCGATGCCGCTGGTCTTGTTTAGGTGCTGAGACGAACTGAGCCGAATAATGTCCGCTGCCGCCACAAGTGGCGACAACCGACATCAAACGCAGAACGATGAAACATTACATGTACACTCTGTGATGTGATTATGATGAAAAATTGTACAAATTAAATTTAACACATTGGTGACATCCCCGTTTATTAACAAATGTCTGTTATGCTTGAAGTTGTGAAATGGACGGGGAATGTCACCACTCTAAATTATTTATTACAATGTTGGAGGCCTTTATAGGCAATCTCTATTTTAGGAAAACATAATAACACTTATATAAATACATATTAAATAAGTTATTACATTTTATCATAAAAGTGTTTAAATTTCACTTTCGATGACGCGTTTAATTACACTGGCTACAGCATTGCCAGGTGGCTGTCTCCTGAAGGGATGGACGAGTTCACCAGGGCAAAGGGGTGTGGAATGCCATGCTTTATTGCCATTTATACAATGAAAAACACCCCTGGCTGTAGCCGTGAATGCAGTGACTGTGTTCAATACGTTTATAAAAAACTGTACACTACTGGAAGACAATTTGGGGCACCTATCTCTTCAACTCCAGCCTACCAGTCAGTTAATGTCACCCGGCGGTGTGTTGTGTCGTATTCAGCCGTGCGAGCTGCGAGGACGTAACGACCAATTGGCAAGTCACTCAACGGCTGTGGCTTTGGGGTAAACACAGTTTCGGATCACCTACCCATTTATTAAAAGAATTACCTCTTCTAATAATTGAGTAGGGTGGTCTCTGGAGTTGCGTAGTCCTTGTCGGCAAGAAGGTGCAAGTTCCGTTCTTGTTGACACGCACTACGCACTCTTGGCCTGATGTAGTTGGTGCGGCCCGGTGTAGCTGGTGTAGTTGTGACTGCTGCAGTCAGAGAAGGGGCAAGGAACTCGTGGACACGTGGTTCACGTCATGTTACGAGGCAAAAATAGTACATGTTGTATACAATCCAGAGTAAATTATGGGCCACTCATGGTGTAGCGTGCGTAGAGTGAGAGTGAGCCGATCTGGCTGTTGTCAGCACACTGGAGAGAGAGTTTGTTGTAAGCAAATGCACCCTTCGTCCCTCAGGTCACAAATGCCAGCGCGCAGCAAAGACGATATAAGAGAAAGACCTGTAAGTAAGGGATAACATTTGGTACCGAAAAATAAACTCGAATGTGCTGCTATCTCTATACATTCCCCAGGAATATTTCCAGAATAATCAATTAATATACCAATTATTACAAGAATAGATTCGTCTTATCTTATTCGATTGTTTTAAAATTCCTTTCCCTGTAAAGGGTTGTGATGGGAATTACATAACAGAATTATTCAAATGTATTTCTGTATTTTGTACAGTCAAAGATAAACTGCACAGACAATGCAAAGTATCCATAAGCAAGCCAACTAAATTACCAACCCAAAATTCGTTGCTGTCGTATATTATGCAAAAAAGTTACAATGAAACACACTTTGCAAATTACAGTATAGTATAGACGAAGTCTGAAAAATTACTGTGGAGCTCACCAGTGAAAGTTTTACAAACAAAATAAAGTAAAATAAACTGGACATAACAGTTATACTCATTGATGCAGCTCCTCCGAAACACTACAAGTGAGGGAACGAATAGCGATGGCAACATGGACGTTAGGTTTTTGCTTTTAATATAAATCGTTAGAAATAATATACAAAAATTAAGCTCAATAAAATTGTTTTCGTGAAAATAGAACTTCAAATTAAATTACATGTTTATAAGTTATTTCTTTTTTCCACTAAACATATAAACTCCAGTAGTCAAGGCAGTGTCTGGAATGCTATCTCTGTTCATTCCAAACGNCTTGTCACCGAAAATATGCTGCTACCAGCAGCATCTGGTATTTCACGAAACTAGGAAGAGCCCTTAAACAAAACCCCCTGTTCAATGCCCTTTTTGATCCTCTTCTCCAGCATGTTGTGATCCGGGCAGACCCCGAACACCGACTTCCACACAAAAGCAGAAGCTACTGTAGCTTTCATCCTGACAGTGGTCAACTCAGTCGCCAAATGTGGCGCCAAATATACACGATCGGTACCCTACAATAAAGAAGTTTTTTTACACTGGAATGCTTGAGGCATTCGTGACAAGCAACACGAGCTAATTGATTATTTAGGCAGGGAACAAATACCCCTCACAGCTATCAATGAGAATCATTTAAAACCCTGGGACAAATTTTCAGTCCCAGGCTACACTATTTTCCGTGCAGGTCGGGAATACAGGCAAGGAGGTGGAATACTTGTTTTAGTATACAACTCTATCAAGAATTATGCCGCCAAGCAACCCCAGCTCGCCACTATAGAAGCATTAGGGACTGAATTAAGGCTAGGCACACAACCTATAGCCTTCTATGCTATATACTGTCTGCCAGACTGCACTTTTAAAGCTACTGACTTANAAGGCTAGGCACACAACCTATAGCCTTCTATGCTATATACTGTCTGCCAGACTGCACTTTTAAAGCTACTGACTTAGACGAACTAACCAACATAGCGCCCACATTCATTGCTGCAGGCGATTTGAATGCCAAGAATGCCACCCTAAATTGTAGATCGCGCAGAACCCCTCTGAAGCCGACTTACGACCCCACAAATCCCAAACACCAACCAGATATTATGGATATTGTGTTAACTAAAGGATTGCGCACATCCTTTAAGTAGACCCGAACAACGCATCCACGTGTGCTCTCGTGACCACTTGCACCTCCGCAGTCACTTACGCCACATAGCCGACACCACGCCAAGGTGAACACTCAGCAGCGAGTACATCAGTAGCGGTCAGCGAGAAGGGAACACACCCACTCATCGTCATGTACTATGTTACTCAAGTGACAGTCTTGCTTTATTTACCTTAAGAGCCAACTCTTGGGGGAAAATAACAAGCCACAGCCGTCAGGCCCCCTTGGCAATTGGAGGGAATATTGGTGCAGCTCATGCTGCAATGGCCAGCATCCTTCCCATGTGTCACGTCNGCAACTCTTGGGGGGAAAATAACAAGCCACAGCCATCAGGCCCCCTTGGCAATTGGAGGGAATATTGGTGCAGCTCGTGCTGCAATGGCCAGCATCCTTCCCATGTGTCACGTCGACCGGCCTGCTGGCTGGGATATCAGTGCTATGTGATAACAAGTATGGTTAAACAGATGGGAAAAAATCCCGAAGCAATACAAAGTGTCAAAATTGATGTAGCCAAATAAATTAAATTAATTTCTTTATTAAAACTTCAAATCAACCTGGCTACCCACACACCTTTTCAGGGATGGACTCGTCCAGCCAACCCAAGCTGGAACACGTGGACTCGCCCATCGGCGAAACAAACCTGAAACTGAAATGCATTTTCAGTTTACCGTTATTCCAGTGAATTTTGAAATATTAATTATATTTAATATTCAAAACGTTATTTACATATTTTATCAAGGACTTACAGTTTTTACTACATGTTTCTAGTGTGGTGACATAACCCCCCCCCCCCATGACATCACAGTCACAAACATAATTAACACTTAATTGACCGCGGGGATGTCACTTACATCTTGTTCACCACGAAAGTAAACGTCTTGAGTAACCATGAGAGTTTTATTTACTTTACCCCTTGGGATACTTCGGGGGCTGCACCCTATTACAGCAGTAACAACTGTAAGTTAGGCATGCGAGGTGGCCTACAACCTCACCAGCATAAAGAGTGAAACCAGTAGGTATGTGCAATTATTGGTAAGTTCATCCTTCATAAGCACCACAGATTGACAAAGGTCTTCAGGGACCCACAGGTCGTCGACCGCATGACCCTCACAAACTCATGCTCACTGCGTTATGGAGCTGGGCAATTTCCCCAGTTTTCGCCTTAATCTTGCAAGCCGGGTAAGGCAGGAACCTGCACCATCATCCCTGAAACTCCCAACGCATTAGAGTTAACTATTATGCACGAATTATCGTCTGATCACTACCCTGTTCATGCGGAGTTCGTGCCACTAGATACTGACACGACTCAAACTGGCACTTATAGAGATTTTAAACATGCAAATTGGCGTGGCTTCCAGGGGTAGTTGGAGGAAAGAGTTGACATTGCCTTTCCCTATAGACACATCCGAAAAAATAGATACTGCTGTAAACACAAATACCGAGTGTGTTCAGCGCCATATTGCCAACTTTGCCCTACAAAACCAATTAAACTAAATGAAAACAAACTTCCGGTTTACATAAGATATTTATTTTCTAAAAAAAAAAAACAGAGTTCGCAGACGTTACTCGCGCACCCGAAATCTGCACACTTAAGCTCTCATTAATGAAATACAAGCAAATATACTCTGAAATACACATTTGGCGAGCAGGCCACTGGGACAAAAAAGTATCGCATTTTAAATTGCAGACAATAGCCTTTGGCAAACGACCAAAGCTTTTATAAANTTTAAATTGCAGACAATAGCCTTTGGCAAACGACCAAAGCTTTTATAAATAAACGAGATACTGTTCCGCCCTTACAAACAACAAAATGGCGTCGTCCATGTTCCGCAGCAGAAGTTTGAATACCCTTGCTTCACATTTAGAGCAGGTCTTCCAGCCCAATGATATTCCTAATGATCCCTAGCACACAGCATTTATTTATCACGAACTATCCTTTCGCCTACAGCAACCTACAGAAGCAGAACCCGAATATACACATGCGGATGAAATAAAATATATTATTCGTTACAAGAAGCACCGCAAGGCCCCTAGCTTTGCTGAAATACAAGTCTCAATACTTCGCCAAGTACCAGACAGTACACTTGAGGTCCTGGCTTATCTGTTCAACACCGGGCCGGATTTACCACTAGGCCCCAGCCTAGGGGCGCACAATGCCAGGGGGCATGCATGCTAAAAAAAATACATATTTGTTTAAATTTAATATGTTAATAATGTATAATGCATACATGTATTTATGTGTTGATAGCTATCGAAGATATTGAACTTATTTCCAATATCTTGTTTGGCTATTTAATTTACTTAATACATCCAAAATACAAAAATTTGATACTCAAATTAATTTCATAAGTGATGTCATTATGCCATAAAATTAAAATTGTCATCATAAAGATTATTTTCTTGAGGAAAATTGTCGGACAGAAACC
>NQII01015863.1:0-15524 GCA_002778355.1 Clitarchus hookeri
TGCTGCCTGGGGGAGGTATCTTGTCCACCACAGTTGTCTTTCATTTGAATTGCGGCGAAAAGGAGAGGCTAACCCCCTCCCTACCCGCATTCTAAAACTGTCGTTCGCAAGCCATTCTCGCTTAGTTCTTATAGCAAGCAGAGTTTCCCCGACAAGTCCTGGATCCCATTAACTATTAACTTCCCTCCGACTCTGCCTGCACCGAGGTNAGCAAGCAGAGTTTCCCCGACAAGTCCTGGATCCCATTAACTATTAACTTCCCTCCGACTCTGCCTGCACCGAGGTCGTGGGAGTAGGCAGCAGTGAAGCTGCTACCTAGTATTGTCACTTTTTTATTAGGTATATTGAAAAATGAGGTTTAGTTATAGATTGGATGAGAATTTATTAAAACTACCGGCCAATCTTTTATTGTATGAAAAGTGATTCTATGCCTGAATAGTCACGTGAGTTAATTCGCGTTAGGTCTGAGTAAAGACGTTGCCTGGNTGTATGAAAAGTGATTCTATGCCTGAATAGTCACGTGAGTTAATTCGCGTTAGGTCTGAGTAAAGACGTTGCCTGGAGCGAAATGAGAAGGTAATGGTTGTGATCATGCGGTGTTGTTTATATATATTTATATATTTTGGTAGTTGTTTGGTCATGTTTTTCTATTTTCAATCATTCATCAAACCCTGAGGCACTGTAAGGTACACGAGNATTTTGGTAGTTGTTTGGTCATGTTTTTCTATTTTCAATCATTCATCAAACCCTGAGGCACTGTAAGGTACACGAGTCTTAAGACTGGTTGGAAACATACGTTGGCAGACTTTTTGTTAATTGATGTTAATGGTAACAGTAATTTAAATTAATAAAATAGAAGGCTGTATTTCTTAAAAACTAGAATTGTGAACTTTGAGCATCACGTATGAAAGGAGCCAGTGCTACCATCTGTGGGTGGAGAGTGCAAGGACCCGCCCCCGGCGGAGAGATCGGCCAATCACGGTAGGCCCCGCTAGTTCTTTACGTTTGGTGTGTTAACAGAGTATAAATTAGGTATTTAAAATGTTTAGTTGATCTGAATATGAAGAGAGATCTTGGATTTGTATGAAGAAATGTATTAGCTATGCTATCTATAAGTTTTATTAGACGGGGAAGTGCCTCGGGAACTCTACATTTCGACCGCATCAGACGGTGTCTAGAGGCAAACTGAGATTCGCTGCGCAAGCGCGAATTTGTTTTTTACCTACCCTATTGCTANGCATCAGACGGTGTCTAGAGGCAAACTGAGATTCGCTGCGCAAGCGCGAATTTGTTTTTTACCTACCCTATTGCTAGGTATTCGTCCGAGGAAAGGACGGGAGTTTAGGCGCGTCTCAGGGCTGGGCCCCATACGCCTACAGGAGAGGGAATTACATGCAAGGAGGCGTGCATCGCGGCAGCGAGGGATTTAAGGCAGTCATGGTCGCAATTAGTGCCATGCACTGCATCCCTAAGAGTACATATAAATCTGGCTATATTTTAGTGTTAGATGCCTAGGGGTGGTAGGTGGGGTGGGGGGGTTACAAACCGGCAAAGGTAACGTATAAATCCATCTGACAGGAAAGAANAATCTAGAAGAGAAAGGGGCGGGGCTGTGGGTGCAAGCGCCGTTGAAGTTGAACTGCAGTCAATATTTCTGCGCAAGCAAACCAGCACAATAATATTGACAGTAACTATATAATGAAACCCCCACCCCTCCCTTAACTTGTCGAGTGGGTTGGCAAACTTTGCACCTCAGTCATGGCACCTACTCCATCTTCGCTCTTACGAGCTAACACCATGGTCTCCACGCCGCCGTTGGTGAAGGTGGATGGTCCTGACAGGGGAGTCACCCACTCCCCATCCTCCAAAATAATCCGTCGGTCGGGGTGAATTTATAGCTCTGCGTGTCATCCGGTGTCCACATTTAAAGCCAAATAGTGTTTTGGGAATGATTCTTTTAATTTCTGCATGTGGTTTCAATCGCGCGAGAAGTACTTTTTCGAACATTTTTTTAATTGAGCCCAGCAGTGATTTCGGGCACAGGTTTTAGGAAAGGCAGGGGTCTTTTCCGGGTTTTGGGATAGTTATTACTATGGCCCGTTTCCAGTATGCACGAAAGTTGTTATATTCTATTATAACATTAAATTGTTTATTACTATACAAAGTGGTAGGTATATGATTAATTGGTAGGTAATTTTGTCATGCCCCTGACCTTTTTTGGGGGTAAACTGATTTTAATGTGAGAAGTAGTTCTGGCAATGTTACTAGATGTGTTTTTTCCCCTGGTTTTTTTTTTCTAAAGAAATGTGGCTGTTGTGGTATTTACATCCCGAGTGAAGTTAGAGTCTCCGAGATCTGTATTTAGTGTGAACTGTCGGTGAGAGAATCAGATATGCCTTCTGCCTTATCTATTGGTGCATATTCTAACCCTGAAGGAACTAAAATGGGGGTAGAATTTTTTGAAGCATTTTTCCTAGGAGAATTTTAGTTATTCGCTAAAAACTTTTAATGTTGTCTGCTATTTCTGTAACAAAGGTTTCCCATTTATTTATTCGGAGCTGTGATAATTTATTGCGTAAATCTCTTATAAGTTTATTGTATCTTGTTTTGGGTTCTTGGGTTCTGTATCGTTTATAAGCGTGCCTAGATTGTCGTTTTTCAGTCAGAAAAAAGTCTATGTCCGGGTAGTTTAATTTTTTAAATTGCCGCCGCTTATGGAATTAAGCGTTTTTCTTTAGTTGAATTTTAATTGTGTTTTGTAATATTTCTATTGCCGGTTCTATGTAATTTTTACATTTTATTGCTATTGGTTGATCCGTGAAAATTTCGTCCAGGACGGCTTTAAATTTGTTCGAGTTGGTTTGCAGCAGTTTATTTAAAATTACTAGCGGGATGTTTAATTAAGTGGGTGCTGATTTAGCAAAATACTGGCGAGTGGTCTGAGTCTAATACGCCCAGGACATTTAATACTAATATTGGATAAGATATGTTGGTTACAATAATGTCTAGAACGTCTGGCTGTTTTCTGTAACATGTTGGAAAGTATGTTGGTCTGTCCTGGGCTTGAACAATGTAGTTATTTTGTTGCGAGTGACGTAAGAGAAGTCCGCCATTCGCATTGTTTTCCCTGCTACTCCATTCATGGTTTTTAGCGTTTGATTCTCCTGCAAGAAGAAACTGGTATCATTGCGCGGTGTTTTAATCCAGATCTGCTTCTAAAAGTTCTCTATTGGGGGATTGGTAGTCAGAAATTAAAGTTATATGATCTGAATCTGTTTTAATATTTATTGATGTTGACCCTCAGTTCCGGCAGTCTGGATTTGCATTTAAATGGTGGTGTATTTTATTATGAATTAATATCATAGTACCGCCTCCTTTACTTACTCTGTTGTTTCTGTAAGTAACAAAGATTTTAATTGAACATTTCTTATGGTGTTTTAGGTTTGTCTCCTAAATTATCGCAACTTCTATTCCGAACCTTTCCTGTAGTCTTTCTAGTTCACATAGCTGGTGAAACACGCCTTTGCTGTTCCAATATCAAAGGGACAGGTTTTTACGGCCCGAAGGCCGGCATACCCTCCATTCTCCCGCACTGCAACTTTACTCTGATGAGTAAGACGGTGCACGGCACTTTCTCCTCTTTTCTCTTCCGGCCATTCACTATTCTTTTTTGTGCCTTACACGGTATTCTACCGGTTTTCTCAGTAAAAACCTATCCTCCTCGCCTATCTGAAATATTACTTCATTTCATTGAAGGCTTTACCTAAATACCCCATTATGGGTCATCAAAATTTTGCTCTTCTTTCCACATGTCAGAACCTTCTAGCCTTTTTCCGAATTTTTGTGGCAGATTCATTCCATAGGTTATGAAGAGCTTCATTCGTCATTACATTATCTAGTCTCAAGTGAATGCCCTTTCCTTGTGTGATTTCTTCCAACCAAGATCATATATCTTCTTTCTTCAGACGGTCTGAAATCACGCGCTAGACCGTATCGTCTATTCCACATACTTCGCACAACGGAGATCGCACGAGTCACAGGCTGTGCAACTTTGCCTTGAAGTTCCCGTGGCCTATGCTGTGGTGGTTGATCTTTATCCACTTACACTACATTTTTACCCTAATATTGGGCAACAGTTCACAGGTATGTCTACCATGTCTTGAAGTGCCCCATCTCTCTTGCCATTCATCGAAGATGCCTTCCATAACTTCATCGTTGTCTGATTTTGTCAGCGTTTCGACTCGCGCTCTCTCCGTAGTTATCCGCCTTTATTTAACCAACAGGTTAACGGATAGCACAACCCCCAATACTGGCAATGACTAATTTAGCACAGTCTTGTATGCTCTAGCCACTGTCAGCAGCGCGGTTCTATGAGCACTGATAAGGTACCTCTCATGCTATGATAGTTCAGCCCTGTGGTACCACATCACAGCATCATAGGATATTATGGCCTCAAACACTGGCCTGGATATACTTCTCAATGTGTTATAATTGAAGCCCGAGTTGATATACCGTACACTTTTTAATTTCTGGAAAACCACCACTGCCTTCCGAGAAATATACTCAATGTGCTTGAGAAAGCTCATCTTATCATCCATTAAGAATCCCAGGTATATACTTGAATTCATGCACGTTTTCCACCAGGACCCAACCAAAGCGCATAGTCGGTAGTCTCTGCAACCTTCCCTACCGCAACAAAGTCTTGGTCTTCTCGATTGAGAACTGTAGTTTTACTGTCGCAGACCACTTCCAGATCTTCTCTGTTATCTCTGCCTTTTTAGTTTCTAGTGCTCAGCTGAAGTCTTCAGAGATCAATACGAACCCATCATCTGCATATCTGAAGTCAACCTCGTGAATTAACGCAACAGGCGGGATATCAAGCTCCAAAAATCTGTCGAAAAGGATATTCCATAAAATTAGTCCTAGGACCAATGTTTGGGGACATCTTTTCATCAGCCTTTTCTTAACTTGAACAATTTTTGCTGTATGCTGGCTACATCTCTGACTAAAAAAGTCCTGTATGACCCTGTAGTGGTTTGCCGGACATATTTTCCTTTTGAGCTAATGCCTTACCTCCGGCCACCAGGCATTGTCAAAAGTGGTAGATATTTCCAGAAAGATTCCCATTACATATTTCTCTGTGCTCTGTCTTTTGGTATTCAAACATCATACAGGGCGAAGTCCGTCCTCGTACCTTTCCTGAAGCCATATTAGTTCTCATTCAGAGTTCCTTTCACCTCCAAAGGCATAATCAGTTTTCTATATATATTAATAAGTTTCTGAAAGGGTCGTTGCCTAGCAATGTCAGGAGTCAGTAAAATTTAGGATCACCAGGCTTCTTGTTGTTGCTTTTATACAATATTCTCAAACACTCTTTCTTCCAAGGGGCAGGAAACACACCAATCCGAAGACAGTCATTATAAATCGTAAGAAAAGTATCTTTAATTCTTGAGTAGCTCCTTTTCAAGATTTCGGCAGTTAGTCCATCCTTTCCAGGAGCTTCCCCTTTCTTCATTTTAGATACTGCTACCGTTAATTCTTCCAAGTCAAATTCCGGACCATTTTGAATATCTAGAACCATTCCCATTGACTGTCTTTTCTCAGCATGATCCTCCCCTCTTCATCGAAGGAGTCATCTGGCAAAAGCGTGTGGAGCAGGTGGAGGTAGCTGGATACAACCAGCCAATAAAGTTCCCTATTAACTTTGATATGTGGTGTTGTAGTAGCTCCTTTCATTTTGTCGGCCGCTAGCTTGGACAATAGACTAAATGGGTCTTCATTTCCGGCCCATGTAACAAACTCTTCCCATGGCTTAGTCTTCTTCCTCCGCACCCTGCTGAAGAAAGCTTGCTTCTTTTTTTTGTAACTTAGGGATAATTGCTCTCGCTCCTAACTCCGAAGTCTGTGAAGTTTTCTTCTCTCCCACCTTAGAGCTTTTCTCTCCACTTCTAACTCCCTGTCCCACCATGCCAGATTTGGATGTCCTTGTGTGGACTTCTGGAGATTTTCTTCACAGGTGTCCTGTACGATTTTTGTAATTGCTATAACTTTTGCCACTACTGCTTCTTGATATAATTCAGGACATTCTTGAAGCTTACTCAATAGGGCATGGTCAAAGGCAGGCCAATATGCCGTGTTGTGTACATATATTACCTAATTTTCAACAATTTGAGGTGTTTGTCTCGTGCCACCATGTATCTCGAATATTAAGAATCCGTGGTCACTAGAACTCCAATCCACCACAGCCCAATGCTTAACACTGTCCCGAGCTTTCATGTTGGTCATTGGTATGTCCAGGTATGATTGTGTGTCATGCGCCTGCGAGACAAATGTGGGTAGATCCCCTTCGATATTAGCCACATCCATGTCATTCGTTAGAATGAGCTGGCTGACCCTTTGAACTTCCTCATCAGTCACTGGGGAGTGCCACAGTTCAGATTTTGCATTAACATCGGCACATATTATTAATGACTTATTTGTTAGCGTTTCCGCTATGATTTCCCATATATACAAATGAGTTTGTGTTTCGTCCCTAAACTGAAAGTATGGAGAAACCAGCCAACACTCTGTTGTGACATTGGTGACCTGCACACACACATAATGTGTGTTGAGACAATTGTTATCATAGAAACATCCATGCACATGTTGGTGTTCAAAACACCAGTACGGGGACGAATACAATTTGTATACACACTGCCCTGCAGTCCCACAACAGTATCAAACGGTACATAATGCTCCTGGAAGAGTACCAAATAAAGCCCCTGCTCCACCACGATCCTGTTAAGCTCTGCAGCGACCACTGCTGACAACTGTATATTCAACTGCCAACATTTCAGAGTACTATCACAGTCTATAGTCTATTCTTGTGTGTTCTACGGACAGGGGCCTTTGGTATGTAGGGCATTCTTTGGGGTCTTCTCTATATTCATGTAGCTGCCCTTTTTATAACATTTTGAGGTAATTTCTATATATTTTTCTTTGGACAATTCACATACTCGTTACCAATTATACCACACCTTGAACAGGTGGGCTCCTTTCTCTACATTTCTTAGCTATATAACCCCACTGTTGACATTTATAGCAACATGACAAAGACATGTTTCTCGGACACGACAGCTGTCGTAGCCTACATATAACCTTTCCATTTCAATTAGTGCATTCCGCACTTTAGGGTCGCATTCCAGGATTATTTTGACCCTGACTGTGTCCCTCTTTCCCGTTCTATCACAGACTGTGACAGCCTTCACAAAACTCTCCAAACTGTCTCGTCTACAGCCTCCAGTTCGTAAATTCTGACTGAAAATATTTTTAGGCAGATCTATGTTATCTTCGTTACGTTGTACATCATATACCACTGCCTTGAGGCCCCTTCTCTTGGTAGCCTCAAGTTTCAGTCCGAAATTCCTTTATTTTGGTCGCATTGTTTATGCTTTCCAAGATCTTATCGTCCCCAGCTTCAATCAGGATGCCACAATTTCTAATTCCTCTCATATTCCTTATTTGAAAACCCTCCTTCTTGGGATCAAAACCTTTCTTAATCTGATCTCTTGTTTCCATACTTGTGGTACCTTCCTTGTCTGGGTACACAAGTATCACTTTCTTGGCAGGTTTGGGCTTAATACCCTCACCACCGGCCGCCTGAACATAACTTATTATGCCCTAGAGGTGCCAGGAACAGGAATAGGCTCCACTTCTGTTCTTGTTAGACTGCTGTGCCAATTCAGGCACCACTTCTGGAGCAGCCATCTCAGGAAATATCATCCCGGGTGTTTCCCTTCTTTCCAACCAGAGTGAACTCCTGCACTCTTCTGGTTGCTGACCTTATATCTAATTCTTCATATTAATATGAATCATCAATGCCTTCAGATATTTTTGAATTCTCTTCTTGCGATACTTCCAAGTACAGACAGAGGAATCAAGGACTTGGTGGGTGATTTGACCCATTAGGGAGCGACTCGGAATGTCGCGAGGGCCTCCATCAGCAGCATTGTTTTGGCCATGGGATGTTGGAATTTTTTTGCCACCAACATGTAGGAACGGAAGTGTGACATGATCACAGTGAAGTTTTCTTCTTGCAAGAAATCCAGGTAAGCCCTGGAGATCTCGCATGGTGTTGCCCATTTCACTCATCGATTGCGCAGGTTTTGTGAAAGGTAGGGGAGGGTGGCGGTCAATTACTGTGGAGGGGGGCGTATGTGCTGGATTTTTGTCTCAACTGGGGTTGGTATGGGGAGTGTGCAGCAACCGATCGTGTTTGCGCCCTTAATTATGTTTTGCGCTTGGCAGTTCCTTTCCGGCGTTGTACGATTTCCACCACCTTCGGGCACTGCTTGGAGGTGGCTAAGTGAAAGCCTTGCCAGTTGCAGCTCTGCGGGTTCGGGGTTTTTTTGTTCACATATCCAGGGTGTGTGGACCCGAGACGTGAGTGCAAATAACAGGAAGGTGACAGAAGTTTTTGGTGTGGCCTAGGGAATGGCAATTCCTGCATTGTCCATGTCTGACAGTCGCTTGCGGTAGGGGCGCGGGTGAACAACTGTCATGTTAAGTCGGGTTATTTCTGTTAGAGGGGACAGTATGTCGTTGCGCGCGGCTGTCACACAGAAGAGTCGCAGCGGAACCAGCCACATGTTTGAGGGATTGGGGGGATCCTGATTCTTTTTGTGGAACTGGTATACATCTTGTATCGCGTTGCAATGCTCCGTGAGTTATTTTTTGGCTTCCTCAGTGTCTGTGTCTGCCGGCAGGTAAAACACATATTTTTGGGGCTGATCCACGGAGTTTGCGAAAGTGAAGTAGGGGATGTGGCTGGCCTTGAGGAGGTCTTTTACTCCGGAATATTTTTGTAGTTCTGCAGCCACGATGTGATGCCGTTTCTTGCCATGGAAATAGTAAATGCAGTTGCGTGGATCGCGCGCAGATACGAGGAGAGGGAGGTGTATCGCTGAGTTTCCTGAACTCTTCCAATCGGTAGGATGAATGATTGTTATTGGTGGTAGCAGGAAGCCCTGATCTCCTGTTTCCTTGACATGGTCATGTAGGCACGAGGAAGTGTTTTGTGTTGTGTTTATCAATTCTTGTGGAGTTGGTAATATTTGTATTATTTTTCCTCTGTAAGAAACCAGAACGGTATCTGGTGGGATAATTTGTGATATGAAGGTCAGCTGGGCCTGCTGTGGGACGTCATTCCCCGTCTCCGAGGTCGCAGTCCCGTCCAGGAGCTGGGTGGTGTCGGAACAGCAACTGCATAAAATTTTAAAATATCAAAATATTAAAAAATACGTTTTAAGTAACATTTGTTGTACCTAATGTGCTGTACAGAGTCTTCGGCGCTAACCCAAACGGGCTAGGCTCGAGATGACTGGAGTAGGAGACACCTCAGTCGGCAATTCCTCTGTGTGTTCACGAACTAAATCGCAAAAATTACTCGCAGCAACATGAAGAGTCAAGTATTACACCCGAACACTCCAAAAGTCTAGCCGCATCTGCATCTGCGTCTACAAAGTGCACATGCAAGATTTGCATACTGTTATAACGGACTGTATTCAAGGTCAGGGCTGCAGGTGTTCACGTAGGTTTTCGCGGGATGAAGGAGTGGGCGGGCGGTAATGGTTTCGGAGGAGTGGAGTGGATGACATGGGAGGGGAAATGGTCCAGCACGAAATATTTGTTAACTCAGTATAGACGTTATAAAAGAAAGATGTTAGGGGCGAGCCTTGTGGTACTCTTGCTTTTAATTCCCTGGTTGTTGATTTGGATCCGTCTTATGCAACATAGAATTTATGGTGCCATAGTTAATGTGCAATTAGGGGGATATAAATGTCTGGGAAACAGAATGTGATAAGTTGGTGGATTAAACCTCGTATCCATACTTTATCAAATAGCTTTTCTGCACCTAGCATTGTTGCTACAGTGTATTGATTATTATTTAAGCCTTTAGTCGCTTCTTCGACTTATTTAATTTAGCGGGTGAATTGTAGAGTGGTCCTAACGAAATCCGTATTGTGAATTTGGAATAATATTGTGTTCGTCGGCATGGGCTTTAAGTCCGGTAATAAGTGCCTTTTCGAAGTTGAATATGTTTAGAATCTGTTCGAGATCTTCTAATAGAANTGGGCTTTAAGTCCGGTAATAAGTGCCTTTTCGAAGTTGAATATGTTTAGAATCTGTTCGAGATCTTCTAATAGAAATTTTTTTAAAAGTTCGAAATTCATTTTGTCTGGTCCTCCTGCTTTGTTTAGGTGCCTGGATTTAACATTTAGAAGTNGTAATAAATGCCTTTTCGAAGTTGAATATGTGTAGAATCTGTTCGAGATCTTCTAATGGAAATTTTTTTAAAAGTACGAAATTCATTTTGTCTGCTCCTCCTGCTTTGTTTAGTTGCCTGGATTTAACATTTAGAAGTAATTCATGGAGCGTTATAGGTTCTGGCTCTTCACGTGTTTCGCGCTGTAGGTATTCGCTTACAGTTTGTGTAATTACAGTCGCCAAGTACCGAAGAAGGTTCTTTGGCAGCTGNTTTCGCGCTGTAGGTATTCGCTTACAGTTTGTGTAATTACAGTCGCCAAGTACCGAAGAAGGTTCTTTGGCAGCTGTTAAATGCCTTCAACTACCAGCACTATCAAGTGCCACTGAACTTGCCAAATGCAGGTACAAATTTCATGTACTGGAGTATAGTGTACATGTCTATATTTTCTCCCTTACCATCTCTCTGTAAATGCAGCGACTGATCAAATATCGCTAAATAGGAGCATGGAATGAACACTGAATTAAGTGACAGTGAATGGAGCATATAATTGAATTTGTCTTTAGTTTAACTTTGTTTTAAATATTTTTCAAGTGATTTATTACAAGTAAACATAATATTACATACATACAAATTAATTTTCAATTCAGTATTAAATAATTTCTAATTTAAAAGTTATTTATTACGATTGAATTGATTTTTTTGGAAATGTTTTATTTCACACCCATATTAATGAAACTTTTCATAAAATAGTCTTAATAAAGAAACCATTTCAAATTCCATCAAGAAAAAGTAATATAAAAATCGCATGCTAAATGTTTAAAATTTACACACTTTTCTATAAATGGGACAAAAAAATNCAAGAAAAAGTAATATAAAAATCGCATGCTAAATGTTTAAAATTTACACACTTTTCTATAAATGGGACAAAAAAATCAAACTTGGGGCGAAACTCGAGCGAGCGCCATCATTTATGATATTAAATACCCTACTACTCTTGGTTGTTATAACAGTTAACACGATTTAACTAATTTTCCCCCCGCTTGATCGATTTGAATAAAAATTTTTACCACGGAGTTTTCCGATAGTACGTACTTTTAAATTTAAGATCATTTAATTGTGAGACATTTGACAAACATATTTTTAGGGAAGAATATTTACTGTTATTTGTGAAATGCATCATCTTAATGTAAAAACTGTTATACTGGAAATATTTTCTCATTGAGTTTCTTCAATTCATGTTTAATAAATTTTCCATTATGTGAACCAGTATAGTAATTGACAAACTTAGAAATTTTTTCAGTAAATATAATTTTCGGTCAACACTGGTAAGTAAATAATACACCAAATACTACGTAAATGCACACTGTCACAGAATTTTCCGTAATTAGTACAGTGGTGGTGCGTGACGGATACATGGGATATGCATTGCGCTGTATTCACACTCTGAGAGGATAATCCTTGGGACAGTCCCGACGTATAAGGATACACGGGGAAAAACCGAAGTTGAGAGNATTCACACTCTGAGAGGATAATCCTTGGGACAGTCCCGACGTATAAGGATACACGGGGAAAAACCGAAGTTGAGAGAAACAGAGTAAGTCCCTAGAATTAGCTCATATAAGCCCTCTACGAAGGAAATAGGGGAGCCCCCGCCGATGATTAANGACACCTCACTCGGGAATTCCTCTGTGTGTACACGAACTAAATCGCAAAAAGTACTCGTAGCAACTTGAAGAGGCAGGTATTACACCCGAACACGCCAAAAGCCAAGCCGCATCTGCATCTGCATCTACCAAGTGCACATTCAAGATTTGCATCCGGTTATAACGGACTGTATTCAAGGTCAGGGTTGCAGGTGTTCTCCTAGGTTTTCGCGGGGCGAAGGAGTGGACGGGCGGTAATGGTTCCGGAGGAGTGAAGAGGATGACATGGGAGGGGAAATGGTCCAGTGCGAAATATTTGTTAACTCAGTATAGACGTTATAAAAGACAGATGTTAGGGGGGAGCCTAGNACTCAGTATAGACGTTATAAAAGACAGATGTTAGGGGGGAGCCTAGTGGTACTCTTGCTTTTAATTCCATGGTTGTTGATTTGGATCCGTCTAATGCAACATAGAATTTATGGTGCCATAGGTAATGTGCAATTAGGGGAATATAAATGTCTGGGAAACAGAATGTGATAAGTTGGTGGATTAAACCTCGTATCCATACTTTATCAAATAGCTTTTCTGCAACTTGCATTGTTGCTACAGTGTATTGATTATTATTTAAGCCTTTAGTCGCTTCTTCGACTTATTTAATTTAGCGGGTGAATTGTTGAGTGGACCTAACGAAATCCGTATTGTAAATTTGGAATAATATTGTGTTCGTCGGCATGGGCTTTAAGTCCGGTAATAAGTACCTTTTCGCAAATTTCGTTAATGCTATTTAATAGACTAATTGGGTGTCTGTTTTGTGGTGTCGCAGGGTCTTTTCCAGGTTTGAAGATAAAGATAATGTCTGCAACTTTCCACGATTCTGGATAGGTTTTGTAGTGTAGTATAGAGTTGAATATGTGTAGAATCTGTTCGAGATCTTCTAATAGAATTTTTTTTAAAAGTTCGAAATTCATTTTGTCTGGTCCTCCTGCTTTGTTTAGTTGCCTGGATTTAACATTTAGAAGTAATTCATGGAGCGTTATAGGTTCTGGCTCTTCACGTGTTTCGCGCTGTAGGTATTCTCTTACAGTTTGTGTAATTACAGTCGCCAAGTACCGAAGAAGGTTCTTTGGCAGCTATTAAATCATGTCCTGGAGGATAGTGTACATGTCTATATTTTCTCCCTTGCCATCACTCTGCAAATGCAGCGACTGATCAAATATCGCTGAATAGGAGCATGAAATGAACACTGAATTAAGTAACAGTGAATGGAGCATATAATTGAATTTGTCTTTAGTTTAACTTTGTTTTAAATATTTTTCAACTGATTCACTATAAGTAAACATAATATTACAAACATACAAATAAATTTTCTATTCAGTATTAAATAATTTCTAATTTAAAAGTTATTTATTATGATTGAATTGATTTTTTTGGAAAATTTTTATTTCACACCCATATTAATGAAACTTTTAATAAAATAGTCTTAATAAAGTAACCATTTCAAATTCCATCAAGAAAAAGTAATATAAAAATGGCGTGCTAAATTATTTTTAATTTACACACTTTTCTATAAATGGGACTAAAAAATCAAACTTGGCACGAAACTCGAGCGAGCGCCATCATTTATGATATCGGATACCCTACTACTCTTGGTTGTTANTTCTCTACCTTCCTTGCTTGATCTATTTGTATAAAAAATTTTACCACGGAGTTTTCCGATAGTACGTACTTTTAAAATTAAGATCTTTTCATTGGGAGACATTTGACAAACATATTTTTAGGGAAGAATATTTACTGTTATTTGTGAAATGCATCATTTTAATGTAAAAACTGTTATACTGGAAATATTTTCTGATTGAGTTTCTTCAATTCATGTTTAATAAATTTTCCATTATGTGAACCAGTATAGTAATTGACAAACTTAGAATTTTTTTCAGTAAATATAATTTTTGGTCAACACAGGTTAGTAAATAATACACCAAATACTACGTAAATGCACACTGTCACAGAATTTTCACTAATTAGTACAGTGGTGGTGCGTGACGGATACATGGGATAGGCATTGTGCTGTATTCACCCNGTAAGTAAATAATACACCAAATACTACGTAAATGCACACTGTCACAGAATTTTCCGTAATTAGTACAGTGGTGGTGCGTGACGGATACATGGGATATGCATTGCGCTGTATTCACACTCTGAGAGGATAATCCTTGGGACAGTCCCGACGTATAAGGATACACGGGGAAAAACCGAAGTTGAGAGAAACAGAGTAAGTCCCTAGAATTAGCTCATATAAGCCCTCTACGAAGGAAATAGGGGAGCCCCCGCCGATGATTAATGCAGACACAGCTCACTGGAACGTCTCGAGACGCTTACTGCTCCCTACCTCCAACCTATTTCGAGCGCCCAAGCGGCTGACAAGACACAAATCCTACATTAAAAAACGCGCGAGGTATCAGGGGATTTCCCGTTTTCTCTCTCGAGAAACTGCTGAAAGCCAACTTGAATATAGTGGGAGACGGGTTAAATTGAAGAGCAGCCAAGGTTCGGGGTCAGTGGTAATCAGTTGTTGCCGAGGAGTTGTTCGGCAGGCGCGATGCGAGACAGAGAAGGCAGTTAGGCGAGAGGCAGTCGTATCACCAGACCGGAGTTCGAACCCGGCCCAGGCAGTAATGTACAATCAGTTGTAAGCAGTCAGTTCTTCGGGAGCAATTATCGCCAGCCGAGACGGGAGTTGTTCGGCGGTACAGCCGCGAAACGAGATATATGAAGCCGAAATGGGAGAAGCCGAAACGGGAGTAATCAGTCATGTGACGAGAACAGTGCCGGGAATATGAGTACATTCCAGGAAACGAGTGGCAGCCCCAGTCCGAGAGGCGCCATTCCCCGAAAAGACGTAGTTGTGCAACGTTTGGCGACGAGGCGAGCAGTCAGTCAGTCAGTGAGTCAATAGTGACATCACCGGGGAGTGAACCCAGGAACAGCCGAAACTTCATGTGTAAATTCTCGAGACAAACCCAGTAAAAGTGCCGAGAGCTTATGAGTTCATTTCCGAAAATGTAGTGGCAGTTTCCGCGGTGGGGAAGTCAGAAACGCGAGCCAGAAGCAGGACGAGGATACGTGCTTTCCAACAAAGAACGCCAGCCGAGGTCGCATAGAAAGTATAAGTCCGGGAAACCAATCCTGGACTTCCGAGAGAGTCAGTCAGAGCCGCAGGAAGAAGCCAACTTGATATAGCACGCCAACGAGAGCCAGTCCGAGGGCTTGAATCAGGGCCACCCAACTCACCATGACTCAGATACCNCTTGATATAGCACGCCAACGAGAGCCAGTCCGAGGGCTTGAATCAGGGCCACCCAACTCACCATGACTCAGATACCAACGTAGACAACTCAATAAAAGCCGCAGACACAGACAAGTAGAGAAACGTCTCCCGTCAACAACCTCCCCCGGCGCATAGTATTCAGCCCACCAGTCCTTTACGCCAACGACTTGAAAGGGGGNCGTCTCCCGTCAACAACCTCCCCCGGCGCATAGTATTCAGCCCACCAGTCCTTTACGCCAACGACTTGAAAGGGGGAGGGTGGGGGACTCAGTCTCGCTAGTGTGTGTAAATAACTATGTGACCTTCAGAC